>JBBBDQ010000165.1:0-270353 GCA_037127315.1 Ascarosepion bandense | reverse complement strand
CGTCTGTTTGAAAGAGGCTGCAGAATGAAAAATAATTCTTCACTCCACTGTAAATGACTTCAAAGTGACAATTCTGTAAAACAGAACTGGCTAAGACCATTGGTAAAAAAAAATTCTGTAAAACAGAACTGGCTAAGACCATTGGTAAAAAAAATTCTGTAAAACAGAACTGGCTAAGACCATTGGTAAAAAAAATTCTGTAAAACAGAACTGGCTAAGACCATTGGTAAAAAAAATTCTGTAAAACAGAACTGGCTAAGACCATTGGTAAAAAAAATTCTGTAAAACAGAACTGGCTAAGACCATTGGTAAAAAAAACAAGATTGACAATAATACAGGAGGAAGGAAATAGAATTGGTTAGAACATATAAAATTGGCTAGGACAATTGGAAGGAAGCAGGATTGGCAAGAATATAAAATGAAGAAAACAGAACTGGCTCTGACCATTAGTAGAGAAGCAGGATTGGCAAAGATATAGAAAGAAGGAAGCTGAATTGGCAAGAACCATTGTCAGAGAAGCAGGAATATAGGAGCAAGATTAGCAAGAGTCTAAGAGGAAGGAAACAGAAGTGGCTAGGATCATTGTTAGAGAAATTCTATATTCTTACCAATTCTACTTCTTTACGAATGATCCTAGCCAATTCTGATTCTCTACCAGTGATCACAGCCAATTGTTTCATTCTATATTCTTGCCAAACCTGTTTTCTTCTTACATCGGTAAGAATGTAGACATTCTTACCAATCCTACTTCTTTATCAATGGTCTGAGTTAATTCTGCTTCATTCTTGCTTTATTATTACCAATTTTGTTTCCTTCAAATATTTTTGCCAATTTTCTTCTATTTATATATTACCAATACTGATTTTTTACCAATATTTCATAAAGACAGAATTGGATAGACTCCAGGAGGAAAGAATCTGAAGGTGACAGTCAAAGAAAGAACCATAATTGCCAAGAATCTACAGATAGAGAAACTAAATTGGCTAGAAACTAGTGAGAGAAGTTAAATTGGATACCGAGAGTGAATAGTAGAATTCCTTTAAATTGACTAGGAGCCAGATAATGAAATGAGAATGTTTCTAGAACACAAATGAACAGAAGCAAAATTGCTTAGGATATAGGAGGAGGAACGTAAGAGGTTTAAATCCAGAGCAAGAAGTAGAATTTTTTGACCTGATAAAAGGATTTTATGATTTAAACAAAAGTAAAAGTAAAAACTTACCACTGATGTATCAAACACCAAAGCCAGTTTTGTATACACATAATTGTTTCCTCTTGTGATCTGAAATTAGAAAGAATAAATCACTGTAATTATTGTAAAAAAACAAAACAAACAAATGATAATATCATCATATATAACATGGAATTGTTTTTTTTTCCCAATTTAGTTGGCATGTTCAATTTGAACTTATTTTGAAGGAATGAAGATAACCACTTTTCCAAGAAAAGTGATTTGATACATTGTTGCTTGTGAGTATTTTGTTTTTTTTTCATTGGTTCAAACAATGTTAGAAATTCATTTTATATTTTACAAAAAAATGAAAGGCTTCAAAAGAAAAAAAAAATTTAACTTAGCCTTTGATAAAATTTTAAATAAACGGCTTCATGAATCAAATTGATTTTTGTAAGCAACCAAACTCTTCAAGTTTTGTTTGAAACATTGTCTTGTTGCTAAGTGTCAGTTATTGATTTTTCATCATCATTCTGTTTTTTGACAATGATTTAAGCCAGCCTATTTCCCAACCTTCTTTGTCAACTGCTTGTCTTCAAATAATTAAAAAGACAAAAGTTTTAAATTAATGTCATTTGGAAATAACATTTTGAGCAAATATTGTTAAATAACCAGTGATAATTGTTTTGTTTAGAATCATAAAACTTTGCTGTTCTTTGTATTTTGCTTAGTGTGTGAAGTTATTGTGCTTAAAAGATTTTGTGTATTTATTTTCATTTAAGTCTGAAATTACAAAGTAATAGAAAAACATTTTGCATTAGAAACATTTACACTCACTCCCCCAGCTCCAGGTAGGTCATGTGACCTGTTAGTCCAGAATCATCTCTTTATATCAAGGTTAGTATAAGTAGTGAGATTCTATCCTTTTCTGGCTTGTTAGACCTGTTTTCTACACTTAGTATTTTCCAATGGACGTCCATCTAAGTACCAACAAGGTTCCATGTAGCTTAACTTTGGTGATTGAACAAGAACAAGTGTTTCAATGAGATATTTATATTAAAAAATAAATTCAAAACATGCCAGGCTTATGGCCATGTCACTTTGAAGCACCAATTCCTATACAATTACTGAAGTTAAGAAATTTCAAGTCTGGTTTTTTACCTAGATGGGTGATCATGTGGGAATACCAAGTGTTGTAAACTTGAATGTGCAGGTGGTATAATGGATAATGGCCCAGAATCATTAATTTGAAAGTTGAGTTTCAATTTCGGTTGGGTTTGTTATGTTCACTTACACGCAAATAGCCTTGGGAAAGGTATGAATCCATCTCTTCTCCCCCAGCTGTGAGCTAATTAGTAAGATTCTTATCAATAAAACCATTATTATTTCCAAAAAAATAATTGTACAAAATAATCAGATTTCAGCATTAAATTAAATACCCCATAGAGGTGTTGATATGCCACTAAACAAAAACAACCAACCAACAAATCAAAGCATGCTGTTCAAATCGACACAAAGATAAAACATTTAATTTTTAGAAAAATTTGCCAATGTGGTAAATACAGCATATTTTTTTTTTTAATGGTTTCAATGTTCAGAAGTGACTTACATGTTCTGTGAATAAAAAGTTATTACTTTACACCATTTTGATTATTATTAAAAAGTTGAGTGAAATAGAAGGAGAAAAATGAAAGCAGTTTAAAGTTTTACAATATACAGGTGAAGAATTTTTAGTGAGGTCACCCAGCTATCTGATTTTGTGAGGAAAGAACTTATATGCTAATGTGTGAACTTGGATGTGTATAAGGTTCCAGATTTTTTAACTGATAATTGACAAATTTGGGTTTTATTTAAAGAAAGTCACTGGTTTGAAACTGCCAATTTGAAAGTAAAACTTTTGAAACTTGTGATAAGCTCATAATTGTTCATATATTCAAAATTAATTACATTTTTGTATCTTATGCATGGTTCCACATGAGCAAAATACAGGCTTTTAACATTTGTTTTCATTCTTGATATGGTTGGCTGGTTGTTTTGCTTTATGGCATATCAACCTCGGTGGGTCATTTATTGCCAATTAAATTTTATTTATTTATTGCTGGTAATACTTTTTTCTTTCAACAATTTATTGTTGTTTTTACATAAGTTTTGTGTCTATTAATACTTTTTTTTTTCGAGTATCAAGATTCATTGGGATTTGTTTTTAAGGGCAGGGTCTCCAAGTCCTACCCTGTTATTTACCCTATAACTGGAGGAAAGGGACAGATTATTACCTTTCCCAAGGATACCAGTGCTTAAGTGAAATGCAGGGTATTCAACTGGAATTCAAACTCGGCTTACTGATTTCTCTTTCTGAGCCGATATCCACTGCACCACAATGCACATTCGTCACTATACACTTACAGCACTTGGTATTCCCAAGCAGTCACCCATCTAAGTACTGACCGGGCTCAATGTTGCTTATCTTCGGTGATCAAGCGAGAACTGGTGCATTCAACATAATATGGCCGTAAGCTCTTGATATGGAAAACCCCCTTGTGGGCTCTTATGTGGGTCAATACAAATGAATTAAAGTTTTTTTTTTAATTTCTCTTTCAACTTGTTTTGTACCATATTTAATTTAAAAATAGTTTAAAAAATATTGTTTTGATGTCAACTTTAAGAAATTTGTAGGTGACTGGCTAAGCAAAATATTTTTACTACCATTACAGGTAAGTATGATTTTATGGTTTTGTTATCATATCCTGCTATGACAACCTTAACTGAAGTTGAGAACAAAGTTATTTCAATTTAAGAGCAGTGTTAGGGGAAATAATACTTGTAATTAATGCACTGTATTAATGGTTATTTTAAAAAAAAAAATTTTTTTTTTTTTTTTTAAGCAAGGTCACCCTAGGCACAAGGGGTTACTGGGTGTGGAAGAATTAGAAAACAGAAACATTAATAAGGAGTGGGAACAAAGGAAGAGTAATCAAGTAGACAGCAGATAGAGATTGACATTGCATTTAACTTTTGAAGATTAAAGTTGACTAGAAAGCAAGAAGTCAGAAGAAAGTTCCACAAATGAAAAGTACAAGAAAAGAAACGGTCAGCTTAGAACTTACTGATACACTTAGCCAACTCAATTGTAAATTGATGAGACTTCATTGACAGTTGAGTACGTCATTTAAATTCATAAAGTCTAGGTATCATGGCAAAGAGCTCATCTGCACAATTAATATGAGCGTATTTATAGAAAAGACACAGAGATGACTTTATGGTGGTGGCAAACTGGCTGAAGCTAAGACATCAGATTAAGACCAATAATATTGCTGATTATTTTTGGTATTTTATCAAGGAGCTTAAAGTAAATAGCAGGGGCACTGGACCATATGTGGCAGCAATATTTTAAGTATGGGTGAATGGTGAACTTACAGATATGTAAGATAGATTCTTGAGAGAAAAATTCTTCAGCACCACTGTGAACTTTCTCAGCAGCTGATCTAGCAATAGATTCAGTATAGTCTTTCCATTTCCTGAATAGGTGCAACAAGTCACATTCCTAGAGGTTAGCATCAGCCATGCTGATGGAAGGTAGAAAAAGGTCTCTCTGAAGATTTTTATTTATTTTTTTAATCATATCACCCCGAGCAAGGCGGTAACACCACTGATGCGCAGGGGGCTATGTAAGAGTGAAAAGATTGGAAAAGAGAAAGCTGGAAACCACATCCTAAACAGGGAACAAGGGATGAGCCTCTTCACCTGTTCAATAGATGTGGGTGGAGTGTGAACCAGGCAATAGTTTAGTCTATCTACTCCAATTGAAAAAAAAAAGAAAGAAAAGAGTGAAAAAATTGGAAAAGAGAAAGCCAGAAACCACGTCCTAAACAGAGAACAAGGGATGAGCCTCTTCACTTGTTCAATAGACGTAGGTGGAGTGTGAACTGGGCAATAGTTTAGTCTATCTACTCCAATGAAACTCCAAGTCATGCTATAGACGTAAGACAATATATATATACTACCGGCCACAACTACTAGGCCATCCCAGCTTTTTTTAAAGAAATGATGTATTTCATACCATTTATTGCCAAGTGGACAATTCTAAACGAAAACAGAATGGTTCTTTTGTTATTATTACTTAGCAAAATTTTACAAGGCAGCCAGGAAGCCTTTGCTTCAGCCAGCCAATAAGAAGAGACTAGCATGGGGAAGAGATCACAAAAACTGAACACCAAAATAGTTCATTTGATGCACATGTTATTGTGCAGTATTAACAAAAGAACCATTCCACCTCCATCCAGAACCATCCACTTGGCAATAAATACCAAAAATAGTATTGGAGTAGATAGACTAAACTATCGCCCGGTTCACACTCTACCCACGTCTATTGAACAGGTGAAGAGTTCATCCCTTGTTTCCTGTTTAGGATGTGGTTTCCGGTTTTCTCTTTTCCAATCTTCTCACTTTTTTTTTTCAATTGGAGTAGATAGACTAAACTATCGCCCGGTTCACACTCCACCCACGTCTATTGAACAGGTGAAGAGGCTCATCCCTTGTTTCCTGTTTAGGATGCAGTTTCTGGTTTTCTTTTCCAATCTTTTCACTCCTATGTAGTCCTCTGCACATCAGTGGCATTACCACCTTGCTTGGGATGATATGATTTAAAAAAAAAAAATATGAAATACATCCCCTCCTCAAAACAATTATAATAGAAAGCAGTTTAATTTTGAAGGCATTAAAATTAACAAACCATCTTTTGCCAGAGTTAATAGACTTAAGGTCATTTTTTACATAAATTACTCATTAGGGAAAAAAAAGTTTTTAAAATAAATGTAACCTTATTAACATGTGTTCCCCTGTGTTAAATTAGTTGAAAAAATGGCATTATAAATACAGAAATAATTTTGTTTTATTCCATAATCTGCAAATTTTTCAATTCAAGTCCAAGAACTATAATTATGAGATTTTTACTGATGTTATGTTTAAGCAATTTCTTAATTCCAGAGTGAAAACTTCTCACTAATAATATTAAGGAAGAATTTACTCTATCAACTGTAATAATTGCTACAAGGACTACATAGTAGAAATCTTAAGGAATGTACAGAAACATGGATGAACACAAAAGGGATCTTTTACAAAACACACTCAATGCATTAGTTCTCCACTATCATGAATATGACTATATTTTTGATTGGAAAAAAAGCTACTCGAATTAAAAAAAATAAAAACAATTTAATAAGACAAAAATGTATTGAAAATGCTTTAATTGTTAGACCATAGTAAAGATCACAATACGAGATATTTAATAACAAAAGTAATAAGAAATATAAACTCATAATGTATTTGCCAAATTGATTTAATCTTTAACATGTAAAGATAAATGAATATAATTATTTTTTTGTTTTTGTCCAACCATGTTAAAATAGAAATGAATTAAAATATCTAAACTTATTTATAAATGGAACTTTGTCTCTGTGTGTGTCCGTTACCTATAGACTCCGAAACGGCTGAACCGATTTTCTTGAAAATTTACACAGTTGTACTATAAGCATCTGCGAGTGTTCTTAGCTAGGTTTTGTGTCGAGGTACCCCCGATAAATATCGAAAACTGATAATTGAAAAAATCAGGTTATAGAAGGAGTGGTCCGATTTTAATCAAATTTGATACACTCATAGACAAAGACATAAGAAACGATATTTAGAAGTTTCAAGATTGCAGTTCTTACAATAATGCAGAAAATCAATAATTAATATATATATATATATATATATAAAAGGCAAAATGTTTGTGTGTGTGTGTCTGTTTATCTGTCTGTATGTCCTTTATACAAATCCACAATTTTTATCCGATTCTCCCAAACTTCACACAAATATTCTTTAGGCTGAGTCTGAGCTCCAGGACCATGGATTAGTTTTCAAGCTTTCATTACACCCGAGCAACGCCGGGCTATACTGCTAGTTGTCAATAGATTCACTGACATATAATCTCACCTTTTCTCTTTATTAACCCTATCATAAGTTAAAAAATCATAAGCTGAATATAATTATTCTATAGAGATGCAGACCTTAGCTTCCATCCTGGAGTATTTTCAATCTTAAAATAAGGTTAAAATAAACATTAAACTATCAGAATTGTTTTAGGACTTGAATTAAATGCTGTCCATTGTATGTGATTAAATGAAATTAGCCAATTATCTTTCCTATAATGGAATAAAAAAATCACTAACTGCTGTCAGACGAAACACACATTCCAGCTAAGTTTAAAAATTAGTCATTCTTTGTCTAAAAACTAACTCCAAAACTATCCAATCTCATGTAATAATTTGATTTTTTTATAAAATTCACATCTTTAAAAAGAAGTGGAGAAAAATTTAATACAAAAATTATTTTTTCCCAATATGTGAAGCAAAGTTCTTTGTAATTTCTAAGGAATTGATAATAGAATTTTTTTTAATCTTACATTATTTGTATTCTTATTGGTGACATCATAATCTTATCGTGTGACATTATTATATTCTAATACTCAAAACATTATTCTTGTGAATACATATGTTTTAGAAGACAATATTTTTTTTGAACAAGAATGCACATCTCAAATGCCTGTATTCCTGACTTTTTATTTTCATATATGAAATGTTAAAGCATTGGGTTGTCCAGAAAGTTCATGCTGATTATTTAAGTAAATTGAAAGACAAAACAAATATATGCGATTAAATGTTTGTTCAACTACATATGAACCATTTTGTTACGCAAGCTCTCTCCATTTTTCCTTCAACTTAAAGATTCCATCTTCCCAGAATTTTGGTGTTTTTTTTCTTTCTTTCTTTTTTTATGGCACTTGAGAGATGCAAATGAATTTTTAGGAGACAGATATAAGAGAAAAAAATAAATTTTATAAGTTGGTGAAAAACCTTTTTTTTTTCCTCATTAATTAAATTAGGTTTTACTGAGAGATATTTACCTTTAATGTGCGTAGATATTTTGCACGCCTGGCAAATTCTGCTGGGTGCAGGATATTAAAAGGTTTCCAGTAGCTGTGAGAATTACCTGAAAAAGAAAAACAATATATAAGGATAAAACTTAAATATTTAATATGTGTGTGTCTGTGCTCTTACCTAAATTTAATGAAAATGTGGAACATGTGTATTGTTTCAGGACCCTTTCCAAGGTTCATTACTAAGGAGTTAATTAACACCAGGAATCAGATTCATCTGACAGAAACCAAAAGATTCCCAATACACCCACATATTATAATAAGCATCTATTTCCCCTTGCAGATGCATGCTCAGACACCTGTTTTGTCAACACCCACAAAATCAACCTATGGTTTATACTGCAGATATGCTAAGCAGACATAAATTCAGTCAGTTGAGTACCATATGTGATACATGCTTGGGCGATCATGTCTCAAAAAAGACATGACTGACTGGGCAGAAGATTAATCTGCAGTAGGTTGCCATTGCTTTCTGTGGTAGACTGGTTGCCAGCCAAGGCTATAGAACCCAATCTGTTCTATTATTTGACCCATAACTGGGTGGAAGAGATGGATTAATACCTTTCCCAAGGGTATTTGTGCATAAGTGAATGCAAGGACTTCAACTGGAACTCGAACTCGGCTCCCTGATTTGTTATTCCGAGTTGATATCCATAAATTCAGTACAGGAAAAACAGAAAAATCTCTTAGGTTCATTATTAAGGATTTAATTAACATTAATTGGTTTCTCTAGGTCAATTTCTCTCACTCACTCAACAATGGTTAGCTACTTGTTTTCTGAATGCACCTCTCTGTTGCAGATACCTACTCAGGCACATTTGTGTTTGTTCAACACCCACAGAGCCCAATTGTAGTTGAATGGACCTTAGTTACAGTTTCTGGGAGATAGCACATAATTTAGTGTGAACAAAACCAGTACATTCAAACCCTCTGTGACGATGACTTGCAACTTTGTGCTAGCACAACTATCAATGGCTTTCAAATAGTTTTGTCTACCAAGTTTCACTTGCTAGGATTGGCTCAACGCATGGCATGGTTTTCATTGCCATATACAGAGACAAACTCTCTATTATATACATATAAATGCAAAGACATTCATGTGTACACCAAGCATATATTCTTATCCTTTTATGGACCATGCCTTTCAGAGAGTGGGTGAGCACAGCTCTTCACAATTTCCTTTTTGTTGCTCTATGTAGCTTTTGACCTTCAAAGTAAATTAAGTTGTTTGTCATTTTCTTTCTTTCTCTTGACTTCAATATGTCCTGTGAGCATTAAATTTTCTAAGCTTACTTTCTTTGCATCCCAGAAATTTCAGCTTTAAGCAGCAGTTTCCTTGTAGCTCATCAGTCAGTCAGTTAAGTGCCATACGTGAAACATGCTTGGGCGATCATGTCTCAAAAGAGACATGACTGTCTGGGCAGAAGATTAATCCGCAATAGGTTGCTATTGCTTTCTGCGGTAGACTGGTTGCCAGCCAAGGCTATAGAACCCAATCTGTCCTGCTATTTAACCTATAACTGGAAGGAATAGACGGATTAATACCTTTCCCAAGGGTATTTGCACGTAAGTGAATGCAAGGAATTCAACTGGAATTTGAACTCGGCTCCCCGATTTCTCATTCCAAGCCAATATCCACTGCACCACAATGCACATTGTAGTTCATATTTTCTTTAAAACCTTATTTCTCACATATTGCCTATAATATTCTATTCAGTAGAACCATATTTATGTTGCTTCATGTCTCTTTTTCATCTTTGAGATTAAACAATATTCACTGCCAAAGAGGAGATTAGTTATTACCTAGAAGTTCAACACATTTCTCTTTGTTTCTAACTATATTTTCTTATTACTTTACTTTGTTTCTGAAAGGCATGATGAGACTGTCCAGCATTCACTGCCAAGGAGATAAGACATTTCCTTGCAGTTCAGCACTCTTTCTTTTTATATTTTCCTTTTTCTTAATGCTTTGCTTTGCTTCTGGCAAAGGATATCTAACATTGTGGAGGTTAGATATTATAGAGCAGTTCTCCTTTCTTTGGTTTTAAGTATATTTTCTGATGTCTTAAAACTTTGCTTTGCTTCTGAAAGGCATCTCTCACTATTACTCTAGATCTTAAGATTTCTGTGTCACACTTTCTGTCATCTGTTATTTTTAATATACAGATGCTCAAATTTATGCATGCAATCGATTTCAACGACTCCAATATTTAGCTCACAACATTGACCATCTCTTTTGCTATAAGCCTGAATTCTGTCTTCTGGCATTTAATAGCTCAGAAAAATAAAATAAATTATTGCAGACATTTTTCAATTCACTTACCAGCTTTGAGTTCAAAATCATTTATGTTGTCTTGTAAAGAGTGAATTATTTTTCACTCTACACCCTTCCTTCCTTCAGATGCAACATTGCAAGCTTATTACTATATCACTATTTCCATGGCAAATGTTCAGATGAATCACATGCATTTTTTCTGTATTCCATTTGTAAAGATTAAGTTCCACTCAGACAGCTTTTCTTGAGAGCTGCTACTTTGTGGAATAACTCCCATGTGGATGGTTCTCTGCATACTATAATCTTAAACTATTCCAATCAAGAGTCTATCATTATCTATCCTCCTTACCTCATAATCTTCACTCCCTTATCTTACACTCATATGATACACCTCATTCATTAACCTTATGCCATGTGTGGCTCTTGAACCTTAAACTGAATGGACTTTAGTAAGTATTTTTCTCCTATAAATTCCTTATCAACATTTTTCTTGAAAAGAATTCTTCTAATATCATAGGTTTTACTGCTTCCTGGAAAAAAAGTAATGTTAGTAGCAATGATGCAAATTGGAAAACTGCTATTGTAGGAAACAAGAGAACTAACAATACACAATCCAATACAAAATGATTATATATATACAATAATGGACAGAAAAAGTTCAATGATGAGTTATAGTCAGAAGTGGCCCCAAAAGGCCTTCATACAAACATGCATCTCACAAGCTGATAATTCATAAAAATCAATATTGCTGACCAATAAGATATATTGTTTAACAAAAAATGTATTCAAATCAGACTGTATTTAATATACTGGACATGAGGTTGAAGATATATAATTAGGGGTGACACTGAGTTGCAATGAATGACAACTCCAAAAACATATCCTTATCAAATAGATCTTTTTTAGGCTAGTAAAGACAGTTCAGAAAAACAATTACTACTGACATTTCAGGTACACATTTCAACAAAAAGAAAATATTCAATTACGAGGTGAACATAAATTCCTTGCTTGTTTCCATGCACTCACATGTTAAAAAACTATGTAAAATAGAAACAAAGCACAAACAAGAGAGAAAAAAATCTTTTTGCATTCAGGTATAATTTGTAATAAACCAAGTTTGTACAAAACATAGGTATTGCCTCATATGTTTGATACCAGGAAAAGACTTTATACTATATATATTCCATTAACAAAACAGTTTGTCAGTTTAGTCACAAAAGCAAGTTACCAAATTGTTCCTTTTCATATGATGCTATATTGCTCTGCTATGCACTCAGTAATGTTATTTTTTATTTTCTATCTTTATAATAACATTTATATATATATATATATAAATGTGTGTGTGTGTGGTGGCTGGCGGTTTATATCTGAGTATTCCTGTCTACCAAAGTGTCTAACCAATCCCTGTTGCAAACACCTGCTCAGGCATATTTGTTCTTGTTCAACACTCACAGAACCCACTATAGTTTTATACTGTAACTATACTGAGCAGACCTTAGTTTCAGTTTCTGGAAGAGAGCACATTATCTGGCATGATCAACAATCTAAACAAGACCAGTAATGCTCAAATCCTCAGTTACAATGATTTGTGACTTTGTACTAACACAACCATTAACGGCCTCCAAATAGTTTTGTCTTGACAATTTTACTCACAAGGCTTGAGTCAACCCTTGGTTTGCTTTTCAGAAAATTTCCAAAAGTGCTGCACACTGGGATCTCTCCCACCACCACCAGGCTGATAACATCAAGAAGTCACTTTTCTAATAATTTGATCACGATGAGATTGAGATTCAAACCTGTCTATCATGATCAGAAAGAGAACATTCTAACCATTTGGCTATGTTCCCATTGAGATATACAGTTCTTTCCAAAAGTATTGAAATAGCAAGTTGTTCACTGAAGATGTTTAGGCTTAAGATCAAAAGGAAATATGACACAAGAGTTCAGAATTTCGGCTTTTATTTTCTGGTATTAACATTTAGATTGGTTAAACAACTTAGAACATACCACCTTTTGTTTGAACCCACATTTTTCAAATGAGCAAAAGTATTGGAACACGTGACTAACAGGTGTATCTAGTTGCCTTTTAGATTGACTCTTTTGACATTAAATATCTCTGAATGACTACTCTCGGCTGTAAACACATAAAAAAATATAAATCTTAAAGAATTCACAAAACCACCAAAATTATTTTCTGTGCAGAGTTGCTTAATTTTAATAAAATGTACTGCATATTTTGATTTAAAACAACTTCTCTGTATATTTCATTGTGAAAACTTGATATATATCTTTTACAGTACAATTTTAAAACTCTTTGAGATCTTGGTCATTACTGATAAAACTGATATAACAGTTCTACACTGAAGGTACTCTAAATGAATTAATAGCCAATAACACTTACCACATCTTTCCTCGTCAGAGTGAGTAGCTTTGAACACAACATGTGGATGGTTGAGCTAAAATGACAACAGATAAACAGTAAAATAAGACATTAAAATAAAATGAATGCCAATTCCATAGTCATAACATTTGAATAATCAGTTATGATTTTTGATTTTTTTGTTAATGCATTTAATTAGAACCAGCTAACTTATATCAAATTTTTTAAAGGACTTAAAATTATTCAGTGCAGCATGGATTTTAGAACATTTTGTTTAGTCCCACACCAAAAGCAAATGTGCATAATTTTAAAATCTGGAAGCCTAAAATAGGAACAAATAAAGAGTAAGTTTGTTTGTTTTTTTCCTTTGCAGTCTCAAAACTCTATAGGTGTTTTAACTTTTAAGAGCAATTTGATTTTGAAGAATCAAAACATTTCAGTTCTTCTCTTGAATGATCAATTATATCTTTTTAGTTGGGTCAGTCAATTTTTTACACTTCTAAAGAAATTATGCTTTTAAATGTTTAAATAAGAAAAAATATCAATGGACATAAATAATATTATTTACATAATAAATGGGTTTTTTATAGGTCAACTCCAAGTTAGAATTTTTATTATCAGAGTGAATAGCTACGTTTATTTTGTTATCATCTGCCTAGAAGTTAGGTTTTTTATGTGGTGGAGATGAAGGAAAAAGACCAAGTGTTTGAAAGGAATGGAAAGTGATCAAATTGGGGGAGGAGAGTTGGTCAACAAAATCAAGAGTTAAATTTAAAAAAATAAATTCCAAACAAGTTCTTGATTCTGTAATATTTTTCTTTTCCTTAATTGTAGAGGCCAGATTAGTCAATTGATGTCAAAGTTCAGAATATTTTATAAAGCAAAAAGCAAAGACACTAGATATCAAAAAGCAGTGAGATGAAGAGTGGTAATAGGTGTGGTGGGGAGTGGAGCTGCTGTTGTCATAGTGTTGTTTGGATTCATGGTGGGTAATTGTAGTGTTGGGTGCCGTAAGACATTGCAGAAAGAGAGAAAAATTGATTGTAAAGATGGAGTAGAAACATTTGGGAATTTTTTTTCTCTTCAAAGAATTTTGAAGAAAATGAAATGGAAAAGCTAAAAAATTAAATGACGGAAGTTAATTATTTCTATAGAAACGATTTTCAATGGAGATAATTATTTGCAAATCATGAAATTTAAATAATTGGATGATCAGGAAATAGAAACTACTTCATGCCAAAATGATTGTCTAAACAAATGGGCATCAAGACTTACACTACATTTACAAATCTTTATTCTCCAGAATTTCTTGTATACTTTAATTAATTAAATGCTTATAAAATATTAAAATAAGTTATTACAAATTGCTATTGATAATGAAGTTATTTATCCAAAAAATGTAAAATGAGAATAATTATATTGCATTGGTCAAAAAGAAGGAGGGCCAGAGAGTTTATTGGCCGAGAGAGAGAAGGAAGAAATACATGAAAATGTATTGACCAAAAGAATTGGAAAAGCCATGAATACAGAAGCAAAAAAAAGAGAGTAAGGAAGGCCTGGGAGTGTGTTGGTCAATGCATAAAGAAGAAAAAAAAACACAAATATGAGAATAATCAAAATAATTCTTGTAAAAATAAAAATTCATCTTTTTAAACATCCTTAAATATAAGGATGGCCAGAGTATATTGTGTTTTGTCCAAAATGGAGACCCTGCTCTTTATTTTTTTATTTTTTTATTTTTTTTTGAGTCTTTTAATCAGAAAAAAAAAACTCAACACCAGTGACTGAGACATGGATATGCAGAGACAACAAAGTTAATCAGCTGATCATTTCAAACAAATCAATAATCTATAACATCTTTCTTTTATAAATTATAAAATATCAGTATCGTCTACTTCAAAAAATAAATTAATTATTACATAGAGTTGGGTTCTTTGAAAACTCAAAGTTTCTTGGCATGAGTTCTTAATTTTTATACATATTTTTTAGACAAGTTTTAATCATCAGAATACTGGGTAAAAAGCTAAAGTGAACTCTTTGAGAGTTAAACAAGACTTATTTGAAACAGATTTTCAGATTTAAGTAAAAACATTATGGATATCTTCATTTTTTTTATATTAATTATATTGTATATAATAACAATGTACATGTTATTACCAATCTTTGTCTGAAATCAATTGAAAGAAAAGTGACATTTTTCATTTGGATGATGAATGAAAACTGATTATTGATGCTTTCTCTTGCATTAATTACCATTTCTAAGAGAGTATATACAATGTGTGATGGATAAATTTTCGTCTAAATTTCACCAAAATGAAAATAACACTGACATCTCATTTTAACAGATATATTTACCAAAATGATACAAAAATATCTTGAATACTAAAGAGTAAATTTATTCAATAAAATTGCCATTGATTTCAACCATGGCCTCCAGTTAACTTCAGAATCTCCTGCAACTCTTTTGGACAGTTTCCTTGTTTAAGTTGGTGAATGTTGCTATAATCTTTGCCTTCAGTTCATCTTTGGTGTTACAAAGATTTTGTTGGTCACTTGCTCAACTGCGCCTCACACATTATATATATATATATATATATATATATATATATATATATATAAATTTTATAGGGGAAATAGCCATTTTCAACATGTCAATTTAAGTTGATTTACTAAGCGCCGCTTAGATGTAGCACAAGGCCGAAAGTATGGGGTACCCAGTGAGGACCAAACTCACCACTCAGTTGTAATAAGTTCTAGCGAGATGAGCTTGCTAACCATTACACCACGTCAGGATGCCCTGCATTGTCAACCATGTTTAATCAAAGAACGAGAAAAAATTCTAATGCCAGAGGCATGGGCTAGTAAAGGAAGGGGTGGGGAAATTTTGGCTATTATAAAGTTAAGCTAGATGAATCTTAGTAGTAATTTCTCTTATGGGAGGCATGTGGCTTGACCATTGGGTTAATAGTGGTAGATAGGAGAGAAAAGGCTACTGCTTAGCAAAATTTTTTAAAAAGTCTATTGTCACTAAATGGAAGAATAAGATATTTACTGCAATTATGAACAAAGACAAAAGGAAAACATCTGAGCTGGCAAGTTTCATCCTCTGTTGGATTTTATCAAGGCAAATGTAAGGATTTCATTTTTCAACAAGTATTTATAAATAAAAATAAAGAGGATGAAATGTGTTGGCCAAGGTAAGTTTTACTTTTGTATATTCATATCCTTTTACAGATATATTATTAGTTATATCTGAAACTTTGCACATACACAGACATGGTGGAGTAATGGATACTTGCTTGGGTTGAGGATTTGGAGTTATGTTTGAATTCCAGTCAACTTTGTTAAATTAACTTATGTGCTAGTACCTGTCAGAAAGGTATTAATACATTTCCTCTTCTTCCAGCTATGGGTAAATAGCAGGAAAGACTGGGTCCTATAGACTTGGGTGGCAACTGGTCTAGGAGAAGAACAACTTTCAATTTAATATGAGTAGTTGGGGATTAAACCAGCTCCTCATGGTTTTGGGAGAAGGATAAGTTTAATCCCAGTAGCATGAAAAAACAGGATGAATTTCTCAAAGTCAGTGATGAAGGATTTTTTTGGTGGTTAATTGCTTTTTATTGTATTGACCCCTTTTAAGCATGCTTATGTATATGTCTACTTAATTGCTTAGTTGACCCCTTTTTACCATTTTGGATTGGCTTTTTCTTTTAATGTGTCAGTATATATGCCTGTTTAATTAGAAAAGTACTAGAAGAAATGAAAATAAAATGAATTTTAGACAGTTTATACACATTTTTGATCCTTAGTACATCTTATTTGAAAATAGGAAAAAAAAAAAATAACAAGCAAATTTTATCATTGAATTTTATAAAACTTGTTGGTTTGCATGCATGCATGCATGTTTGTGTGTGTGTATATACACACAGATCTCTCAAAAAGCCATATCTGCTCAGTTTCATATATAAAATATAAACAAAACAATTTCTAACAAACTGATGTTTTGGATAGTGAAGGAGGATATGCTTTCTTTAGATCTCAAGAGACCATGAATTTATACCCTCTCCTGGGCAGGGTATTTTTTTTAATGAGAAGTTGGCAGTGACCTATGCAGCATGTCTTTCCTCTCCACCCCACCAGTGCTGTTTAAGGGAAAGGTAGAAGACAATACAGATTGGCATCAATATTGTCACAGGAGTTTAAAAATGACATTCGACTGTCTTAGGGACTCTAGCTCCAAATTTGAATTCAGAGTTGTCCTTCTCCTGGTTTGGTAGTTAATCATGTCTATATATATACATAAGTGCACGTGCATCTGGAATGTTCTAAAAGTAATGTCTTTTATCTTTCAGTCAGTTAAGTGCCATACATGATACACGCTTGGGCGATCATGTCCCAAAAGAGACATGACACTACTCGACAGAAGATTATCCTGCAGTAGGTTGCCATTACTTTCTGTAGTAGACTGGTTGCCAGCCAAGGCTATAGAACCAAGTCTGTCTTGTTATTTAACCTATAACTAAGAAATGGATTAATACCTTTCCCAAGGGTATTTGTGCATAAGTGAATACAAAGAATCTAACTGGAATTCAAACTCGGCTCCCCGATTTCTTGAATCTATAATTAGTTATTATTAACCTGATATAATTTAGTCAAAATAACCTACTGTGTTGTCTCATTTATTATTGCAAGAAAACTTTCTGCCTGGTGAAATGATGGCTATTGTTTTTTTTTTGTGAGAAATTGAGATGGTGTTACTTTGAGGTATTGGTCTGAAGACATCTGATGCATTCCACTACAAAGCAATAACCATAGTTGTCGAACACTAGTTGAAGACAACGGTGATATAAGTGACAATACTATACTGTTTTCCTATTTTAAAAATCTTTTATAACATTAGTTTTTGAAGTTATTCTGAAGGGAACTTTTGATAACTTGTTATATTTTGGTTATAACAAGTTATATGTTGGTATCTTTGTGTAAAGTCAATATACTAAACAAATGATTCAAATAATACACAATAATACTCTCAGAATATTTCTCTCGAATAATTCACTTAGAAACAATCTCTTCAAAGATACAGAACACACTCAAACTTCTATCTGGGTGCTTTATATACTAAATATTTATGGTCACGTGATCCCAGTATCACAATTCATTCAATGATTACTTTTGTTGCCTGGAGATTTGTGTTCAACCATATGTGTTGCTATTGACACTTTCTTCCTACATAGCAAAATCAAAAGATGTAAATAAAGTCATGATTTTACTTACCCCTTCATCTCCCCCATGAAGTGGATGTATAACGTATGTCTCATTGTGCAGCTGAATTACACCTCTGGAAGGAATGAAAAGAATAGATATCAAAGTGGTTGAAGTAAAAATGATATTAGTTTGCCAAAGGTATTTTAATATTTTCAAAAAAAAACAAAACATCAAAGTTGAATACTTGATCAAAATGGGACTCAGCTGAAAGATTTGTTTATGATTAAACAAGAGGGGATGTCCAGGTAGAGTAATGGTTAAAAGCATAGAAAGTGGAATTGGTGTGCCAAGTTCAAATTCATATCAAGTATGTTGTATATACTGAGCAGCAATGCCCCCTGGAAAATAGATGAAACCATCTTCCCCCAGCTGGGTATTATATAGCAGAGAAGATTCTCCTGCCTTGGGTGGTAGCCAATCTAGAAGAAAAACTTGGAATTCAGACTGCTGTAAATAATGGTGTAGACTGAGCTCTTTAACCTTGGTAGAGCAGTTAGTCTTGAAGAAGGATAACTCTGAATACAAAACAACCAAAAAGAAGTATAGGTTCCATAAAGCCCTAGACACACCCACTTGAAATACTGCTGCAATACATGTGGTGACCCTGTGGATTTAATCCACATAATCATGAATGTAAATTGCCCATCTCCAATCCCACTAAACAGACAGCAACATCTTCATTAGATGCAAACCCAATTTAGCCATGGGTTCTGCACATTCTCAAGAACGTTTCCAGATCTCTTTGTATCAAACATTATCATAAGCAATCCATTTTTCATCACCTGCAAAAGTTTTGCCCAAGAACAGCTCCTGCAGAGAATGTAGAATCCATGTGTCAAGTTTGGAAATAAAATTTATTCTCCATCATGGCCAGCAGAAAGTTGCCTGAAGTGTGGTTGATAGTTTAGTTTAAAATCAACCTGACAAAATCTGCAAAACTGTTTTGATTGTCCAAACAGCAGGAGCACAATTCAAGTAAACCTTCTGAATGTTTTTGTTGCAATTCCAAGGCTTACTCATTTTCAAATTCATAAAGCATATGGTGAAAGTTCAACTTTTCATCCTTTATCTTTAAGGCATTAATTTGTGGACAAAATGTCAACATTCAATAATGTTTGATTTGCAACTGTGAATGATGCAAGATTTAACTCTAGAACACATAAAAAATCTACACCAAAACAAACGCTACTATTTAGTTGCAGTTATTTTATATTAACAATGAAAACTGGGCACAAACTTTTGCAATCTGATATTTTCAGGTGGAGGAAATACCAATTTCCCAATTACCGCATACCCCCTCACCAGTTTCTTTTGGCAGATACCATAAAAATGAATACGTGAAATGAATTAAGCAGAGATTGAACAGAAGACAAGAAAGATGAGAGATTGCTGAAGTCCACATATAACTAACTGCCAAAGCGTAACACCAACATCGGCCTTGAGCCAAATTTACCAAATCAACTAAACAACCTTCTCTAAATACATAAGTCAACCTTTACTAGCTTAACAAAGTATTGCATCCAATTTGGGCACAATTTAAGTTGACAACCCTGCATGTAAACTGCTACTAACAAAACACTATACAATACTGATATAAAAATAGTGATGTATTTTTTATATTACTACAAGTGCTTATTTTTATTATTGTACATCTTCACTCTGTTTGGACCAGCCCAATACATGAATACTGAAACAAATTGAATCTTGGCTTACTTGCGATCAATCTAATCACAACAATGGGTAAGGCAGATCAATCAACTGCAGTACTAGACGTTTTGGACAACTGAGGAGAGAATAAAGCTAGACGTGGTTTCTGTGAACCATGAGCTGACAAAGAAGACATTACAGGTGGGTGCTGGTGACCATCAGATTCACCCCAGGTTGACCACGTCACCAGTTTACTGTCCATATTTGCAATTAGTTAAGTACAACAAAGATAATTAAATGGGTAAAATCATCAAGTTAGTTTGAAGTAATTAATTTTCAAGAATTAACAAGTCAAATTCTCATCTCATCTGTTATTAAATAATCTTATCATAACTAATTCTGGAAAACGTGTTTTTATTTTGCAGATAATTTCTGTTGAATTACTGTAACATTTTGTGTATAGATTGTTAGAGAGTATAAGACTCAGTTGAAAAATCAAATAAAATCTAGAGGAAAAAAAAAGCTTATTTTCTGTGAAACACAACTGATTTTAGAGCAAAAGAAAATTGCTAAAACTTCTTAAAAAGGAAGAGAAAAAACCCCTACCCACCTCAGACATTTTGTTTAATTTTGTAATTCATAAGCATTATGAAAAAGTGATAATGACTTTTTGCCAATACACGGTGAGAAAATGAATTGATATAAAATTGAATAAATATTAACTTGTTTGTCTTGGCTTCAATTATGAAAGATTTATTTCCTTTTCTGCAATATGCCATTAAATAGATATTATCTCTCCAGTAAATAATCCAATTTAAACCATTTTTTTCTGTTTACAGTCCTAGAAAAAATTGGATTGATTTCTAAAATCAATTATAATATGCAACATACTTTTGGACATTATTTTGGAAGTAGGGATGGAAATTTGTACCTTATCCACACAGGATTATGGTAGGCTTTTGACAGGTGTTTCAAATAAAGTAGAAATAGTTTTTGTTATTATGAAGCATACATACATTATTAAGGAAATCAAAAAAAATTGTTGCCACTTTTGTGTTGAGAAATTAACATTATAAAATGCTTTGCTTTTCAAACCAGCATCCCCATCTTGGTTGTTATGCACACAAAATTTTAGCTGTGGTACACTCTGGTCTTCTTTATATATCTGTATTTGTATTTATTAACTTTGCTGGAGTTTAGAACCAAACACTTTAGGGATAGAATCTTATTTTGCTGTCCATGCTTAAAGTGTATTTCATATCAGTTAATACTCACCAGTTTTATTTTCTTTTCTGTTACTTGTTTATTTCTGCCACTGAACCAGAGTTCATAACCTTTCAGATAAACATAGCCTAGTGGATTAATTTGTTGGTTGAAACATTGGATGCTCTGTCAGTTGTGAATTCAATTCTTTGGTCTGATAGTGCTGAAAAGTCTGCCTTGGAAGCAGATATGTTTTAACCAATATTTTAATCTTTGTGCTATTTCAGAAAAGTAAATACAGGGTGACCCCAAAAAATGGGAACTTTTTAACAATCCAATAAAACCAAGAGTGATGGAAAAAATATTTTATTCAAAGTAATAGAAATCTTTAAACATGCCATTTAAGAAACAATGATGGAATTTTCATTTATAAAAAATTACATCCTGCAGATGGAGTCCTCTTGTATGAATGCATTCTTGAAATCTGCTTTTGAGATAGTGACTGAGATCCCCTGTTCATTTTAAAAAAATAAGGTCTGATGATCTCATGTAATGAAACAGCACACCATACTGTCACCTTACTATTGTGTAAAGGGCGCTCATGAACTTCATTAGGGTTTGTGTCTGCCCAGTAACAGTAGTTCTACTTATTCACACAACCTGTGAGATGAAAATGGGCCTCATCTGACATCCATAACTTGCTTAGAAATTCATCTTCATCCATGATTACTAAAATGGCAGTGTTTACTTTGTGAGGCCACTCTTTCACAGTGCTACCACTTGCTCATGTCTGCCAATACACACTTCAAAAATTCCTGGTTTTTTGGGTCACTCTATATTAAGCTTCCTAAGCATAGAAAAGAGAATGAAAACCTTCTTCATACATGGATGGAATAAAAGATTTAGTTTAAAATTCTAAGGTTACAAAGACAGATACATGAAGAAAATTGGACAGTGGTCAAGAAATTGTGCATATAACTGCTGGTCTTAATGGCAAAGTGTATCATGATAATGATGAACATCTCAAGAACTATGATTAAATTATATAACATATCTAATAAAACATGTAAAGAATCAAATTGAAAAATGTTGAAGAATTGAGCATTGTTACTGTTCATTCAAAAGTAAATCAAATTTCTTGTTTCTCAACTGGGATCTTTATTACTGGTAAAGGATTAGCAAAGTGGAAACCTGAGTTTATTAAAATTTTACATACACATTTTTCTTTAATCTGTATAGTGTAACAAAATATTTTTAAATATTCATTTTAACTGCATTTTTACTAGAATATAAATGTTATCGTTATATTTCAACTGTTCTTATCTATAACTTAAACTTTTCTTATGGTTTTAATCCTTCAAGATGTAAGCAATTATGGCTCTCCTCAGATTTTTTTTCATTAACATTTGTGAATTACCATGTCCGTGATTTTGAGATCCTTTCAAATGAGTGGATAAAAGCTTTAGCTATAGTTTAAATAGCAGGTTAGATAAGAGGAAGAGATGGATTCTGTCTTTGTCCGAGGGCATTAGTGTGAAAGTGAACACAGCAGACTAAGCTGATTTCAATCTCAACACTAAGTTAAATAATAGCATAGATTAAACTCTCCAGCCTTGGTTGGCAACTGGTCTAAGAAAAGGACTACTCTGAATTTAAAACCACATGGAGAAGGCAATAAGGAACCATTTCTCAAAAAGTCATTACTATTTGTAGAAAATAAAGAAAAGGAATCTATGGGGAGCCATACTGAAGGGACAGGGCATAAAAAAAAAATCAATTCACTGGAAAACAGTCTCCTCATTGGATTAAAATGAGAAGTATCAAGTCATTCCCTGATGCTTGCAGTATTTATCAACATGCTTATGTAACACTATACAGCGTTGAAGGTTACAAATGGATAGAAAGACATATCGATAGAAATGAATGAAGATTTTCTTTTTTTTTTTTTTTTTTTAAATCGCTAAACATAAAGAAACTTTCCATAGAAGAAGGCAGATTGCAGGAAACCCATGTGGCAAGCTTGGACAGCTGATTAATGATCCCGTTTTCAAGTGACAAGTTATCAAAACATAGGACTGAATAAAGAATTATGCGTAAGCAAACTTGGGAATGATAAAAGTTACTTAATGACCATGCCAAGCAGGGAATGGGCAGCATTGAACTATAGACAGTTAGAGTACAAGGATTTCTTTGTGATTTAAAAAATTAATGACCCTGACAGAAATCGAGGAAGTCATTTGGTAAATATGTAAGTAGGAAACAGAATTTTTCTTGCATAGAAGAAATATGAAAAGACAAAATTTAATTAATTAATGATTGAAAGTAAATGTAAACTCATTGCAGTCAATCAGATTATTGAAGGAAGGCCAAGGTGGTACGCACAGGTGGAATATTAGGGAAGGTAGAGAAATTGTTCATGCCCTCTGAAGAGTATTGGTGTGAGATACCAATGAAAGAAGGAAAAAGTTATTTGGGTGGATTGATACCTGTGACTGCTACTCGCGGAAAATAAAAACTTTGAATTGGAAAAGATAATTAATTTTCGAAAAACAGACTACAAAGAGACACTTGTTAAGATTGGGGAAATCAGTGGTTTTCCTAAACGGATCATTCCCCACACTGGTTTTTGGGTGGAAGTCCATATAAACTAGGGTCCTAAGTGGCCATGAGAGTTTGGCCAAAACCACAGTTGGAATTGCAGTTGAGATGAGATCATGCCACTTGATATCATGTGCCTGCCTGCCTAAGAAGAATTCTAACTTGAACCCTGTGTCAGACTTGACAAAACCAGCCAAAATGTTGTACTTCAACTTGAGACGTGGGTTGAAATGATAACTGTTTGCATGAAAGTAGACAAATTCTGACTGTTGAAATGACTAAGTCTTGTACAAAAAAAATGAAGATGTAAAACTTGCAATTCAATGAAGATATATTTTTTTTCTCCTTGTGATTTTGCTCAAAATGAACTGCTTCATTTATAGCAGTTCCTGAAGATCACCCAGTTTCGCCCATCTTATGATCAACCAAGGGTTTAGATCTTACTTTTTGATTTCTTGATCAAACTGAAGAAATTGGGTAGTTTGAAGAGTGAACAGAGGTATTTTTTGCATATTTTATTACATTTGATATCAAATTGTGAGTTGCAAAAAATTAAAAGATTAGATTAAAAATAAAAGATACAGGCATCTTTTTTCTATTTTTTTTTCTTTTGTGGGATATGAGGATACAAATCCAAACCAAGGAGAAACCAACCCTAAGTGCTATTCATTGAGTTAGATATACATTAGGAACACATTAGATGATGAAAATTAAAGACATAGAATCAGGTGGGAAAAGCAAAATCAGCAAACAAGAATTACCTGATGCCTTTGCAGGTGCTCACAGCAACACTTGACCATTCGTCTCTTTTCACTTTGCCATGGTAGTAGCAGTGTTCCACAACCTGAAAGATAAAAACATGGACATACTTAATATTTTTACTAAAGTTAGGTAAATTAATAACATATTAACACTTTTTAAACTTTTTAATGTGAAATGCAATTCTTCCAAAACAAAAATCACAATGAATAGATAAATATTTGCAATATTTCCTAACTTGGTGTTTTGACTTCAGCCACTTTCTCGACAATGTGATATGTCTTTCCTCTATCTTCTCTTCAAATATTTTCATGGCAACTGCTTTGATGAGCTTTTTTTCTCCTGGTTCCCCATCCACATGAATTTAAGTGTGCTTCTAGATTGGCATTTAAGTCCCACTCTTTTACCAGTGAAACAGTTAAATGCAATTGCCACTTCTACTCAAGCAGTTTTTCTTGCACTTCCCGCCTGTGGAACTTCTTTCTGTTTACTTGATTCCCTGACAACTACAATCTCCAAAAATTTAAATGCAATGTCAACTGCCATCTTCTATCTTCCTGAATCCCATTCATCTTTTATCATTTCTTCAATAGCCCCTGTACTCTGTCTCTTCTCTCTCTGTAACTCCTTACACACTAGTAGTGGTCATGTCCTGCTTGGGGTGAAATGATTTCAAAGAAAAAAGATAGACATAGGTCTAGTTAACACTAGAATCAAAAAGGTAGACATGAGTTCACTTTACACCATAGTCCAAAAGGAAACATATGCATGGTTTAGAGTAGAGCCAAAAAAGGTAGACACAGGTGCTGATTGTGTAAATCAGCACCTGTGTCTACCTTTTTTGTTTGTAAACATCCACCCAAAAGGTGGCTACTTGGAAGCCCTCTATAGTGAATGCAGTCAGTGTATTCTAAGCCTTGATAAAAGGTCAAAATATTTGTAGGTTTTCTTTTATTAGCCATTGTAAGTTTGCTACATGACAAAGGCCTTTTGCAATTTCTTCCATAAAAACTATATCTTATTGACAGATTTCTCTGATATCTTATTTTTTCATCTTCTGTTTGACCATTTTCTCCTACATTTTTTATCCATTCGATATAATCCAACCAACCTTTGGCTTCTTCTGTTATCCTTCCTCTTAACCAAGTCTGCTACCCATCTCTATTATTGACACCTATTTACTTCTATGATATTGCTTGAGAATAAACTCAGAAACAAAATCAAAAGAAAAACAATGTGCCGAATTACTCTGAGAAAAAGCCAACACAGTAAAATTTTATTATATGTGGGAAAATGTATGACAAAGTTGAAAAAGTTTGCTTGTGACACATTTTGTCCTTTAGGAGTTCATTAGACTAAATTTGTTATGATGGTGCAACTACACATGTGCATGAACCAGGGATTCTGGGAATTTTAATTAAAAATAATTTTTTTTAATCTACCAAATTTCATATAGATTTTTATTTTTTTTATTTCCACTTTGAGATAATAGACAGTCTTCAGAACATCTTATCACCATGTGCGATATCTACTAACAAAAGTGATGAAAAGAGAATCTAAATGAAATTGGCTATATCTAAAAAAATTAAAAATTCCCAGCATTCCTCTGTGTTTGTGTGTGTGTACACACACACACACACACACACACACACAAATTAACACTGAATGATGACTACCAATTCCATGCCTCAAGTGATTTTCAGTGATTATGTAGTGTTGATTCCTATACTGGCCTGTCTACAAAAACTATCTCTAATTTTGAGCACTTTCCCCTCAAAAATATAACAAATTTAAAACATTATATAAAATAACAGAAATGCAGTGTTATTCATATCTAAACAAACACACATGCATACATTAATGTATATTTAGGCAGCAATTTTTCATTTAAACATGTTTTGTTAAAATCAACTGACAAGGAAGATTTTATTAATTTTTTATTTAATTTTCCCAGTATGTTTGCCTTTCTGCTGGAGATAAGAAATGTAAAAATATTCTATAATTTTCGATTTTCCAAGTGCATTCAGCCTCTTTGCAGGTCATTTTCAAGGATGTTATTTTTCCGGTGTTATGTCCTCAACTGTAATGTAGTTTTTGTGTTTTTGAAAAGGTGAATTCTTTAAAATTATCACGTGATATATGTGGCTGGGCACTGTGTGAGCATCTGTCTTCTTTTTTTTTTTTTAAACTTTCAAAACTCCATTTCCAAGGCTGATGGTAGGAGAAAACTGTTTGATATATAGTGCCTCTCTTACTGCGAGGTGCCTTTGATATTACAATTTAAATAGTTTTTGTATTTTCAACCAAACTTTTTCTTAAGGTTTCTTGTAAGTTATGGGTTAAGAAATTTTTTTTTTTTGTACCATTATTACAAGGTAGGTGGCATGTAAGGCATCTATTCAGAGAAGTGGTAGTATGGCCAATATAGATAATTGATTTATGACAAGAAACACAATCCTGTACAGGGTATTGAAATTCATACATTATATTAGTCATCACTAGTTGAGATTTGATTGGGGTTATTATTATTAGTAAAAACAAGTTTTGCTGTATTCCATTTTCCATAATATATTATAAATTTTGCATGTTTTTGAGGAATTACAGCAAAAATAATGCCTTTAATAATTTTTTGTATAGAAAATTTGTCCTGTTTATAATTAAATGTGCATTTGGTTGCAATAAAATATGTTGATGTTTTTTGTGTGTTATTTTTAATACTAGTGTAATGTATTTTTTGTAAGAATAATTTTATTTGTTTATCAATGATATAATTGGGAAAGTTATTGTTGACTAATATTTGTTTTGTATGTTTTAGTTCACTCTTGAACAATAACAAAACCCTGTTTCTTGACATCAATATAGAGCTAAGAACCAACAAATTTATTACTTATCTGTATAAAAAACCCACCAGTAAGAACTCTTGTCTTCTTAACTATAATAGCCAATTCCAAGAAAGATATAAAATAACAGTAATAACAAACTTATTAAATAGAGCACATCAAAATTCCTTCTCCCAAAGAATATTTTTGAGCGAACTAAAACACATAAAACAATAATAAATGTCAGAGGCAAAAATATATTAAAATATATTAAACAATAATAAAATAAATAAAACAATGAAATAAGGTTAAAAATTAACAAAAAATGAAATAGCTATCTGCTCAAATACATAGATCCACCTTTTCAATGTTCACATATGGTTATCACCTCACTTCTTTTCAGTAACTTAGGATTATTTAGGTGTTTTAAGATGACAATTTTTTTTTCTCTAAAAGGCATAAGTGATATGTATTTCCTATTCCATTATAAGGTTTGATTTTGTGATGACATCCCAGGTAATAATTTGTTTTTTGTTGATTTTAATTGCCAAAAATATTTGGAGAGGACAGTGCTATTCTTGTTTTTGCTATTAAAGTCAATTTATGATCAGTATTTCCATTGGTTTTCTGTAGAACCAAAACAAAAATTAACATTTATGGTGGAGTTACTATTATTTTGAAGGTTGGATGTGTTTATTTAATATCATGTTGGTATGTTGTGAGAAATATTTATCAAGGTTCTTAGTGTTTTTGTTGAAAATATTTTTAGTCTAAGATTGAAATGTGTGTGAATTAAATTTATGAAAATTTTTGGACATTATAGCTAAAAGGTGAGTTAAACTACATGATGTTTCGTTTACACAGTTTCAGCTTATATTTGCTTTTCTTGTTTTTATCTGAGTATCCTAAACTTACATTGCATTTACTTTTTTCTAAGGCTTTTATATATTGAATTTTACTGTTATCAAAAATTTCCTTATCAGAGTTGGAAGATATGAATGGGATTTATTTATGTATTTTGTCTATGGTGGTGGTTAGATTCTTTGTTAATGTATTTGTAGTTGTATTACTCTTTGGTATTGTCATGGGTCCTTACCTGTAACTCCAGAATGAACTCTTCCTAACACTATATATAGTGCGCCTCTCAAGAGAGAGGGGGTCGAGTTGGTAGTATTTCACTCCGAACCAGACTAACAGTCATACTAACACCTTCCACATTTTGTATTGTTATTTCTTGTTAATATATATTTATTTCTACCCTGGTGGTCGTGTTGTTCTTTTTGGAGCTTAACCTGGTCCATAACAGGTATATGGTGTTTTTTATCTTGAAGATGCACCTTAGTCTCCATAATAATAATATGCCAATTCACAGGCCTCCATAGAATCCCAAACTGCCCAAAGTGTATTTTCTGTTTCTGAGATGTGTCACATGTATTAAAGCAATAGATAATTATTTTTAAATGTATATGTGTGTGTACAATTTGCAACATAAAATTCCACATGGTTTGAATCGAATTTTAATGCCAACAAAGTACCTCTGTTCTCAGAATTTCATCTGTGGTGATCCCAATATATACAGCTGTAGTGTCAAATTGGAGTATCGGAGAAACCTGGTGCATCAGCAGGAAGATCTAGGAATTTGTACCTTACAAATTGTCAATGTCTGCTCCCAACATGTGAACAGGTGGTCGACCCAGCTGCATTTAAGATGTTCACATGTGGGTCAACTGGGTGACATAAATATATGTGCCTCACTCAAAAAAGAGAAAAGATCACACACATATATAAAAACAAGGAAGTGGTGAAAAATTGCCGACTATACCCTGTATCAATCAGTTAAGTGCCATATGCTTTGGGTGATCATGTCAAGACATGACTGACTGGGCAGTATTTGTGCATAAGTGAATGCAAGGAATCCAACTGGAATTCTAACTTGGCTTCCCAATTTATCGTTCCGAGTTGATATCCACTGCACCACGACGCACATCCACATATATGTCCTGTATATATAACTAAAATTTCTATTTCAAATAGCTGCAATCTAGTATACAGGGTGTGTCTCTAAAGTGTGAACGCAGGCAAAATGCATATTTTGAAGAAACAAAATTTTTAACAATTTATCGAATTGGAATATTAACAAATAACATCTTCAGTATAATTTCCATTATTTGCAATGCAAAGGGTGATACACTTTATAAGAATCATGTGAACTTGATCCAATAACACCACATTGCCATCAATTTTAGTACATTCACCCTTTATGAGTTTAATCAAGTGTGTTGCATCTGTGATTGTCATTGAGTACACCTTCTCCTTTACCCTACCCAAGAAAAAGAAGTCAATTTTTTCTTCTTTCAACAAAACTATGTTTAATCTGTGGCGGTAAAATACATATAGTTAATGAGATTTCCTATGTGTCCAGATTTTATAGACATCATATATTAATAATATACTGGTAATAGTTGTATAATTTTTCAAATTTAATTTCTCACTTTCTAGCTTTGACAAAGTTAAAAAGTGATTATGTGTCGTTGTGTGTGATTTTCCACTTATCAACCCCTTTTCCACAGACAACATATTACTAGCGTCTTGCTATTTCCATGTGAAGTGTTCATATGAGCATCATTCCTTTGTTCCTCCATTTCAAACTTTCACAGCTAGGACCTGCTATGCTAGATACATATTGTCAACTCATTCTTGTACTCTTTGTATTCCTTTTGTAAAGAGGAAGTTCCAATGAAACAGCTTCTTCCCTAGAACTGTAACTTGTGGAACAAACACCTAAGATGAGATGATACCTTCCCAATTATTACAATCTTAACATCTTCTAGGATTAACTGTTATCTATTCTACATATCCTCATAATATGCAATTCTTAATTCCTTCTTACAACAACCTCATTCAATGACTCTCTATCTTGAGTGGCTCTTGTTCCTTGTATTAGGTGAACAATAGTATATATAAAATAGAAAATTAAATCTTTAAATATTTACTTCTGAGATGAGGTATTGTAATTATTTACATTATTAGGACTGCTATCTTCATTTTTATTGCCATATTTACAATATTTCAGCCATTGTATATGCAAACCTTCTTTCGGTAACTCTTCAAGGACACATAGCTTAGTGGATAAAAGCATTGGTTGGATCAAGTGACTTGACCCAAAGAGTTGTGAGTTCAATACCTGGTTACACTAGTAGTCAACGAATAACGAAGGGTTCAGTTAAAGGGTGATAACTAGAACATCCAGAGGTGGTATGACTCATGGAATGAGAACAATATGCCCCAGTGATAAAAATAAAGGATTTAGTTTGAAATTCCAGTCACTTGAAGAAGGTCAGAAGCATACAATGGCCGAAACGTTGTGAATATGGCAATAAAGATGAGTTCAACAGTCTAAATAATGTAAATAATATAAATAAATCTTTCAAGTTGAATCTTCAATTTTACATGATTTGTTTTGAAATTCAATCTTATCCTACTCTGTTGTTCAACCACATACTGTAATAGTTGTAAATGTGAAGAGAATAGTGGTGGCAACATATGACCCTGGGGTAATCATTGCTTTATAACAGTCAAATGAAGAAATCAAGTTTTCTCAAATTCAAGGATAATATCATGTGTATGTTTAGAGTTGGTAAATCTCTTCCATTTCCTTCCCTTTTCAATGCTACTGGAAGCTCTGAAAGTTCAAAATTGAACCAAGAATAACATCAACATAATTGAGCAATTAAGGAAAGCCTTATTTGCCTGACTCATTATTTTCACCCCCAGGGTCAGACGGCCAGCAATACCCTGCCTCTGTCTGCTTCATACAGCATGATTCAATTTTAGGCAATGTGATTCATCAGAGTCACCGACTAATAGCTCAATGGTTAAAGAATTAAACTCAAGACCAAAAGGTCTAAAGTTTAATTTCACTAACAGCTATTTAACTGGTTCACACTCCACCCACGTCTATTAAACAAGTTAAGAGGCTCATCCCTTGTTCCCTGTTTAGGATGTGGTTTCCGGCTTTCTCTTTTCCAATCTTCTCACTTTGTTTTTTTTTTTTTCAATTGGAGTAGATAGATCTATCTATTGCCCGGTTCACACTCCACCCACGTCTATTGAACAGGTTAAGAGGCTCATCTCTTGTTCCCTGTTTAGGATGTGGTTTCCTGCTTTCTCTTTGCACATCAGTGGCGTTACCACCTTGCTCGGGGTGATACGATTAAAAAAAAAGTACACTTACAGACAGCTCTATGATTAGTACAGTGGACTGAAGGTTTTGATTCTCAACAGCAAACTGCTCAAGCTTTTATGAAACTTTGATGAATAACTTGCTAGTTAAAATTTTAAGCTGAACACAGTTCATTTCATGGTTTATTAATAAGAATAAAAAAGTCATACGATGAACAAAGATAACACCTTGCACTTGTAAAATTACTGATATTTAAATGAGTGGTGAAAAAAAACTTTGAAAGCTTCCCAATATTTAATGTTTAGATCATGTCAACTTTGAAAGAATTTTACAAGGACTGTCTCAAAATTATTCAGCCATTTTGAATATCAAAATAACTGGTCGTGCATCCTTGAATGAAAAGAGACTTTACTGCACCTGTGTCAACAGAACATCTTTGGGGTTATTCAGTCAGTATTGAGACTTAAGTGGGCTTGTGAACTGTATGATCATTGAATTTTTATGCAGAAAGTTTTGGGAAACTATTGTATCACAAAGATTTATTTTCTTTTAAACAATACAAAATTGATTTAAATTTATTGAACTCACAAGTTTAGGTCAAGTCATTGGATTACTTCAATAAATGCTTTTAACCACTGGGCCATGCTTTAATGGGAACCTGAAGTTGTGAGTTCAATACCTAGTCATAGCAGAGATGGACAAAAGGCATTGTTAACTTTACCAAGTTGTCTCCCTTGGACACTCTTCACAAAAGGGGAGTTAGTTTGACCACCAAAAATGGTGTACAGGGGACTTTCGAACGTAAGAGCGCGAACTGTACGCACGTGTGTAATAAATCCTCTTTTACCCCACTCCAGTTGTCTGTGTTCACCACCTTTTACAGGCATGATGCCTGGAAGTAGAACAATCTACCCAAGTGGACAAAACTCTAACATATAATACCTGAAGAAGGCCGAGGCATACAATAACCAAAACATCATGAATATGACAAAGATAAAGATAACAGTCGAAACAGTGTAAATAGTTAAGAATAAGACTTGAGAATGCATCCTGTGTAAACAGATTGAGCAAATATTAATACAGTTGAAGCTAGACTTCTGTCAGTTTAACTTCTGCAAATTTAATTATAACGGTTAACCATAGCATTGAACAGGTTAAGAGTGTAGTGATCACAGAAACATCCTTCTTGGGAGGTGTTGGTTCCACATGGCAGTGGCTTACTACAATGTAATTGGCATGGTGTGCCTTTGCCATGAAGATTTAAACTAGTAGGAGCAGGAAATGTAGTTCATCTGAGCACTTTCTGTGAAAGTAGCAGTAGAGCAGTGAGAAGTTTGCCACATCCTCCTGTCAGAAAGAAATTGAAGGGTGGAGAATAATTTGTCACCAAGACAAGTTTTGTTTTTTGAACTATATGTATTGTCACCAACATGCACTCTTCTTTCTGCTCTGTTGATATGGCCTAAAATATGCTGACTATACCCATCACAGAGGAGTAAGATATGTCATAAGTTTCTACCTTCAAGATAAATGACTTCAGACTCATTTATATACTAGACCAATATTTACCTTTTAGCTCAAGGTTTCAACATTGAATAACAAAACAAGGGTTGCAATGTTGTCAAACTCACTTATATAACCTAACTAGTCACTCTTGTTTAGAACATAAGGATTACATAAGTTATTGTGCAGTTGGTATAGTCTATGTGTTTGAAGATTGTTTGCAAGACCAATTCTTACTTAGAATCAACAGAAACAATAAGGACAGGGAACTTTGCACACTATTCTTTTTGCATAGATGATGAATATTTTCTGAGTTTCAAAGTATTTTTGGGCCTTGTAGATAATATTTCTCTCCTGTTTACAGTCCAACAATTCTATTATCCATGTTAAATAATTTAATCTTGTACCCTTTGATTATATAGTGACACCACAAATAAAATATATATATACGGTCATGTCACGTTGAATACACCGGTTCCCGCTCGATCACCGAAGTTAAGCAACGTTGAACCTGGTCAGTACTTAGGTGGGTGACCACTTGGGAATACCAGGTGCTGTTAGCATTCACGGATGTGCATTGTGGTGCAGTGGATGTCGGCTTGGAGGGGGAAATTGGTGAGCCGAGTTCCAATTCCAGTCCAGCACACTGCATTCACTTGTGCACTAGTACCCTTGGGAAAGGTATTAATCCGTCCGTTCCCTCCAATTATGGGTTAAATAATTGAGGTCTGTTGTTCATGTGATCTGTGGCAGATTTCTGCACCGATTGTTTGTTATCAGCAGTTCCCAAAAATGTGGATGGTACTACACAATGCCTTCACCACTATAAACAAATCTGTGTGGATGTCTTACTAAGGTTAGACCCTCAGACATTGAAATCGATGGGAGAGTCCGTAATATATATATATAAAGTAATTCAAAATTTTCGAAATTTAACTTCATTGGATGGCTATTTCAGTGAGAAAATTCTTGCTTCATCAGCAACGGTCGAAAATAAAAACTTCATTATTTTCTCATCCTTTTTGGATTTAAAATAAGATATATATATCCTCATTTCTAAGTGCATATATATATATATATATATATATATATATATATATATATATATATGGCCAGCCTCTCATTTCTAAGAACATCTATCAGCCAATTCCTATTAGAGACATGAGCTCAGGCACTCTTATGTTTGTCAAGGAAGTGACTTCTTGATACCATATACTTGGGGAGACAATGTTTGAAAGCGCATGAAAACCATACCATAAGTTGATCTAAGTCTTGTAAATGAAATTGAGTATATGGAACTGTTTTGAAGTCACCGATAGTTCTGCTAGCACAAATTTAGAAGTCATTATGACCGAGGGCTTGAGTGTACTGGCTTTGTTCAAACTACTGATTACACCAGATTATATACTTTCTTCAATCAACTTTGATCTTTAAAAATTTAAATGCAATGTCAATTGTCATCTTTTCTCTCCTTGAATCCTGTTCTTTTATTGACCTCTATCAATACTTTTTTTTCAGATTTTTTCCCACTTAGTAACCCAGTGGGTTTTAATGGTTTTATTGCCTTGCTTGGGATGAAATGATAAAAAAGAAAAAAAAAACTAACTCAAGTCTGTTCAGCATAGTTGAATCATAAACCACAGGCAAGCTCTGTGAACAACTACACACACACACACACACACACACACACACACACACACACAATTAATGACAGCAGCAGCAGCCAAGAATGACCATTCATTGAAAGGCACAAACTCAAACACAAGCTCTCCTACCATTCTGAAGATGAGATTTTGATCTCGAAATATTAATGTATAATAAATAGGTAATACCCAATAAATATATAACTACAGTTAAGAAGTCTGAAGCCACTCCCAGAATTGGCATGAGATGAAGTTAACAGGGGAGTGAAAAAAACAAAAAAAAACTAAGAGCTCTTAGAGTCTTTGAAAAAAAATGGAATCAATTATAAAACATTGAGAAACATTCGAAATGAATGCTAAAAGTTCATGCTGCAGTCATCAAGGCTCAAGGAGGATATTTTGACAAAAGAAAAATTTAATCATAAAATGCTTTTTTTTTTTCAATGTAATAATCATGGTAATGCTATAAGCAGTTCATTTCCTTTCTAAAGCCATAAGCAGTGCAATTATCATGGTAAAGCCATAAGCAGTGCAATTATCAGGGCAATGCTATGAGCAATGCATTATAACATACAATTTTTTTCTCTGTTACTGTATATTAATAATTATATTTGTTCAATAAATTACAGGTTACATAAATCCTTTTTGTGAGATTATTTACATATGTGAGGAGTAATTATATATTATTGTTTGGGTTAACATTTTCACCCTTGTTGCATTTGACACTTTATTTCAATCAATACACTCTTCAGCCCTCCTGAGGCAAATACATGGTGTGATGAAAAAAATTGTCATCTAAATTACGCAAAAATGAAAATAATGCTGGCATCTCATTTTAACAGATATATTTACACTAAAATATTTTGAAATACTAAAGAGGAAATTTATTCAATAAAAATTGCCATTGGATTCAACCACAGCCTTCAGATGATTTTAGAATCTCCAACTCTTCTGGATGGTCTCATTGTTTAAGTTGGTGAATGATGCCATAATCCTTCCTTTATTTCATCTTTGGTATTAGGAGTTTTGTTGATCTTTCACTCAACTGCTCCCCACACATAATAATCAAGGGGGTTGTAGTCTAGGGAGTTAGATGGCCAGATATATGGGCAGATGTGATCGCTGAAATTGTCTGACAGCTGTGATTGGGTTCGCTTACTTGTGTGTCATGGTGCAGAGCCCTGTTGCCAAACATAGGGTCTTCCAGCAGCCACACTCTTGACCCATAGCAGCAATACCTCTTCAAGGCACTTGATATAGGCCTCCATGTTGAATTTGAGGCCCTCATCAACAAATTTGGAAGTTCTTTTCTTATCAGAAAGATCGCAGTGAGTTTTCCAAGTGGATATACCTTCCTAATCACCATTACTGATTCAATTCTTTCTAAATTCTCTGCACTGTCACCAGTTTAACACTTATACACTGAAATGGTTGTATTAGAGTTTCTGGCACAAATCATTTTCATGGTGCTCTTTTTCTCACAAACTGTGCCCACCTGACCCTACTATAATATGCAATTGACAAAATCAAAAACAAATATGCATGCACAAAAATAAAAATATGAAATGGTGACAATTTACCCATTGCACCCATTACTCTTCCAGAACTCAGTCAGTTAAGTGTCATACGTGATACACGCTTGGGCAATCATGTCTTGAAGGAGACATGACTGACTGCGCAGAAGATTATCCTGCAGTAGGTTGCCATTGCTTTCTGCGGTAGACTGGTTGCCAACCAAGGCTATAGAACCCAATCTGTCCTATTATTTAACCCATAACTGGAGGGAAGAGACGGATTAATACCTTTCCCAAAGGGTATTTGCACGTAAGTGAATGCAAGGAATTCAACTGGAATTCGAACTCAGCTCCTCAATTTCTCATTCCGAAATGATATCCACTGCGCCACAACGCACATCCCCTGAACTACTTTAGGCAATAATAGCAATAAGAAGCTTCTGTACCTACTGTCAACACTGATAGGATTTATTGAGGTATCTAGATCTTTTTCACTCTCTCTTCTATTCCAAAAACTATCAGATATAAAGAATTCTCTCTGCCAATACTAAGACACTGATAAGGAGGGATTGCCAAAATTTAGATTGGCAGATTTCATTTGCCAACAGGGTATTCTTTTCATTGTTGAAAAAACAGAAGGCTTCTGAGAAAGAAGATACAGATCTGATTAATCTGATAGGGGTGAGGCAGAAATAGGTTTTGAGTTGCCAGGATAATCTCTTAGCTGAAAACCCTAACAACCAATAGAGATTAACAGCATCAGATACCAATCTATCATGCAACTATATCCCCTGTGAAGGAATGCAGGTCAGATACAGATCAACTGTGCACAAGATTAATTGACAGTACCAGAAATAGTAAGAATTGAGAACTGGGGGCTTTTTTGTAGGCAACGAAACGGAAAAAATAATGTAATGCTTAAAAAGAATAAAAATGATACATTATATTTGATGATATTTAATGTAAACATAAAAATTATATACACACACACACACGAAGAAAGAAAGAAAGGTGGAATTCTCTAAGAGCCTGGATGTAAATTTTAACCTTAATTAATTTCTTTTGATTTAAAAAAAAATTCTACCTTAATTCTAAAGAGAAAGCAATTTTTTAAAACAGAAATATATAGAAAGTTCTTTAATTGCTAGATCATCCACAGTAAATTTATACACACACACACACACACACACATATATATATATATATATATATATATATATATTAAATTTGTTTTTTATTTAAAATTAATCTAATTTAGATTACAACATTGAAATTTCTGTTTCAATATTTTACCTCTTCATTAGGCAATTTTGACTTATTGTTGTGAAAATTATTTAATTATATATATATATATATATATATATATATATATATATATATATATATATATATTGTAATTTTGTTATTACCAATGGTTTATAAATGCATTATATCACCACACAAAAATTTTCATGTTTCAGAACAATACTGTTCTTTTTCAGGTGATATTTTAAAATAGTGAAAATGATGTATTCATGGTTATTTAGAAAATTAAGGAGTGGTAGTTAGAGGAAGTTAAACAATATGCTTGTAGGTGTGTCAATATTGCTCAATCAAATGTGAGAATTAGGCTGAACAATGGAGTTGAACATTTGGGTTGTGAAAGGGTACAAAGTAGCATAATGTCAAGACATGGCAGTTTTTAATTTTTTCCTGGCAAGATACATACTGGGACCATACATTATTTAAATGGGTAGACAATTTTTTAACACCAGGTTGGATTTTAATTATTTTTTAATATTTGATTTTGTTCTACCTCATTAGTTAAAGAAGCTGGACCGTTTAGGTCAGAAATAAAATTAAGTAATTATGACATACTAAGGTATATTAGAGTTAAAAAAAAACTAAATAAGTATTGTGTGGGTCATTTATTTATTTATTGTGGGTCATTTATTTTGATAATATTAGAGCATAAGTTATAAATGAACAACTGTAATTAATTAAATTTTAGAGAAAATTTTTTTTCAGTGTTTACATAAAACCATAAATTCATCCCTACGATTCAGCAGCACTTTATTTTTAGGGAACCTTATAATCTGCAGCTTTTCATTCAGGCACAGAGGGCAGATGTCATAGAATGATTTACAGATTCTTGTTTTTTCCAGAAAAAAATTAAGCTCTACTTTGTATTGAGCACTCTTTATAACAGTAAATGCATGAACAGTGGGTTTTAATCTACCTATTCTTTCACTTCCTCATAATATATATTGGCAGCAATCTTTCTTTTATGTCATCATCATCATCATCATTTATTCGTCACACCCAGATGGTGCATAGGGCAGCAACTTTTTGTTGCTGTTTCTGTAATAAACTGTTTTTTACAGGGCAGGGTTGTTAGCCCTGCGCCCAACCCCCAAACCTGGAGGATCTTTCTTTTATGTAGGTTTTATTTAATATGTTGGACAAGGAATAATTTGTATTTTTTTTTTAATTTAATTTTTCTTGAGTCCTTCCAATTTTTTTTTTTTTTGTGAGTATTGAGTGTGTAGAGAAATTGTCCTTAGTGTTTATCTTTACAAGCACTTCTTAACACATTAGCCATTTTCAAAAAGAGTTAATTTTCATGATAACTAGGGTTTGTTAATTTTTTTTCCTATACTATCTGAGTCATTTTTTGTAGTAGTATTAATAGTAGTAATGTCATTCTTATGAAATTGTGAATTGCTTCTTCAAACCCAAAAAATCAAAAATAGATTTTTGATTTTTCAGGTTTGAAGAAGCAGTTTGTAATTTTTATAACTGTTGAAATGAATTCCAGATTTATAACCGTTTAATTATGCATTGAGTTTTCTTCTCTATATTTCATATTGCTCTGTATAATATCCACTGATCTCTCTATTTTTATCTACTTAATGTTTTATAAATTTTTGAATTATCCTCTCTATTTATACAGGTTTGTCATTTTTTTTCATAAATATATTATCCTAAATCTATGGCATGACTCAAAGTTTCACGCATTATGCAATCATCAGGTGCATATTTCAAACTGACCATTTAATAAATTTGAATTAAAGTTCACTTGATGTTCATGGAAATTAAATCTTATAAAGTTATTGCTTTTTTTTAATAACAAGATTAAGAATTTAAATATTCTACAGTAACATGTCAATAAAAATTTAAAATTCAGATTTAAAATTAAAATAAAAATAAAAAAATAATAAAATGCAATAATAATAAAATTAAATACCAGCTCTTGCAATAAGGAAAATTTTGACAATTCTAAAATTAAATACATTAATGCTTTAGAATAAAGTAAACTCAACACTAGTTTAGAATACTCTGTTCAAAACGAGGTAGGCAGAAATAAGCAAAAATCATGGAATATTTTGTTTAACCTACTCTTCAGTCATAACATCCAAACTAAAATTGGTAAACTCTTCCTTAACTTAAGTAACAAACATTTCTAACATTCACTTACACTAAAAAAAAAAGTCATCAATAAAAACAATATCAAAGTTAGTTATAGCTGCATTAAAATCATAGATAAATATATTTTACAACATAATGCTATAATATCGAATAAATATTTGGCCCACATAAACAACATCCATCACCCAACTAATAGCAAAAATTATCCTTCTAAAAATAATTGCAACTGCTGAAAAATTAAAACCTGCTCATTGAATGGTCAATGTATGCCTGAAAGTATTGTTTATAGAACTCAAATTCATTTGGATGATAATGATGCTAAATTTTACTTTGAAAGCACTTTTAACAGGTTGAAGATAAGATTTAACAACCACATGTTATCTTTAAACAGTAAATACAGCAAAATTACTGCTCTATCCATACATTATTGGAAATTAAAAACAAAGGCAAGAACCCAATTATTACCTGGAATATTGTTACTAAATCCAAACATTACAATGGAAAAGGAGATAAATGTAATCTCTGCCTTTTAAAAAACTTATGTGCGTTGTGGTGCATTGGATATTGGCTCAGAACGAGAAATCGGGGAGCCGAGTTCGAATTCCAGCTGAATTCATTGCATTCACTTATGTGCAAATACCCTTGGGAAAGGTATTAATCTGTCTATTCCTTCCAATTATGGGTTAAATAACAGGACAGATTGAGTTCTATAGCCTTGGTCGGCAACCAGTCTACCGCAGAAAGTATTGGCAACCTACTGCGGGATAATCTTCTGCCCAGTCAGTCATGTCTCTTTCGAGACATGATCGCCCAAGCGTGTATAACGTATGGCACTTAACTAACTGACTGATCTTAAACCATATCAAGAATCCAAATATGCTTAATAAAAAAAAAAGTGATTTAATGACCACATGCTGTCATAGAAAAAAATACTTATTTAAATTCTTATATACAGATTGATACAGATTCCTCTTTATGTTTACCTATTTCTTTCTTTCTTTCTTTCCCCTGCAATGTTACTTTAAACAATTATGAATTAAATAACTTTTATTTTTGCTCCTTACATTGTTTTTTAATTCTTAATTCTAAATTTTACTTAATTTTTCTTTTCATTTTCTTTTATTTTTATTTAAAATTTTAAAATTCCTTGCATTTTTTATGTACATGTAATATTTGAATATTTAAATTTTTAAGGCTCATGATTTATGCCCCTTTGATTTCTTCTCCCTGCATTTTATTATCTTAAGTTTTAAATTTAAATTTTTATCCACATGTTACCATAGAATATTTAAATTTTTAATCTTGCTATTAGAAAAGCAGTAATTTAACTTTGTAAGATTTAATTCCCATGAACATTGAGTGAACTTAAATTAAAATCTATTAAACAATTTGAAATATGCACCTGATGATTGCATAACACATGAAATTCTGAGTTGTGTCATAGACGTAGGATAACATGTATATTTCGGGTTTCGAGCCTGGGTTGTGTAGCAATCGGAGTCTAACCGTACTGATGAGCTGTGATACAGCGAAACAGATCTGTCTGCGGATGACAATAATATATATATATATATATATATATATAAGCACTCTTCATACATTGAGCACTGTTTTATTAATACACGTCACTATATATATATATTAACCCTGCAGACTCCCAGTAAAGTATAGGGCTACTGTGGTTTACATAGGAAGTAGATTTTTATAGGCCAGAATTGCTAACCTCCCACCCCAAACTAATTTTGAATTCAGAGTTGTCTCAAACTGGTTCTTGATCAAAGCTAGAGAGTCCAGTCTTCCCTACTATTAAACCACAGTTAAGAGAAAAGTTGGATTCATATTTCCAAAGAGTACTTGTGCAAAAGCAAATAACTCAGCTCGAATTTGAACTTGATATGCCAATCCCATGTTCCTCATGTCAAACACCACCATATTTGTTTATTTAATTATTTCAACCCAATGAAGGCAATAGAGCCACTAAGATGCAAGAGGAGGTTACTAAGTATTAGAGAATAGTAGAAGAAATAATTATTAACAAGAGAAAAAAAATAAAAGAACAGGATTTAAGGAAACAGAAGATAATGATTGATACTGGATTAAATATTTGAAGATCAAAGTTGATTGGAAAGCAAGAAACTGAAAGTTTCATGTGCATAGTTACGAGTATTTTGTTTTCATTTCACCTGAAGTAAGGCAACAAAGCTACTAAGGCACAAGGGATTACTGAGTATGAAATAATATCAGAAAAAGTAAAACATTAAGAGAGAACAATAAAAGAACAGAACTTAAGACAGAAGATAATAATCAACACTGATTGTCAAAAATTTAAATGCAAAGTTAGAAAGCAAAAGGGCAGAAAAAATTGAAAAAAGAAAGTGAGAAGTGTGAAAGAAGAAACTGTTAACATAGAATTTATAGTTACATCTAGTCATTTCAACCATAAAATGATGAGACCTAGTTGCCAATCAAGAATTGTGCTTAAATTCGTAAAGCCAAGGTACCAAAGACAAAATCTTATCATAATTACCATGAAAATATTCATAGAGAATGCACAAGGTAGGACTAATAATATTACAGATTCTTTTTCAAGAATTTCTATTTACATAGAAGTACTAGACTAGATTCAGTGAATGGATGAATGGTAGACTTGTAAGATAGATTCTAGCGAGAAAATTTGTCTAACATGACACAATGAACTTTCTTAACAGCAGTCCCAGCAAGTGATTCAATATAATTTGGAAAAAAAAATTAAGAAAAAACTTAAGCCCAGGTGCCAGTTTCCTGTTGTAATGGTCATGCTTACATTTTTTTTCACTATTATATCATGTTGGAATGAAAGTTCTGTCTGAATTTTGAGGTGAAAATGTTGAACACAATTTATTAAAATATTGCTACTTGATGTTGTTTTTAAGTAATTTATATAATTTTCTTTCAGGTTATAAGAATATTATTCATAATATAGTTTGGCCCAACTAAAAAAAAAAAACACATTAGAAATGTTGAGTTTCAAAAAGCAAGTGCAGTAACAAAATTAATCCAGCACACTTATGAGTTTGATGCATTAGGGGAAATATATTGCAAGAAAAAGTTTTCCAGTTTCAAAACTGGGAATTTTAGTCTAGAAGACCAGCCAAGGAATATAATCCAGAGGATTAGGAAGTTGCTGTTATAACAAATTCTGACACAGAGAATTCAGTGAGCACCATTGGAAAGGTTTCAATAGTTGGAAAACGTCAACCTATCTCCAGAGAATCACTAACATGTTGATTGTTGAGACTCACTGCATGACAACTTTTTTCCTTTTTGTATATGCTTATTACTTCTGATGAGAAATGAATCCTTTACCAAAATGTTAAGTTTCACTGTCTGTGAATCAGTCAAGGAATCATTGACTGTCTGTGAATCAGTCAAGACCTTCTCAGCAACTGAGAAAATTTCATCCACAGAATGTCATGTTGAGTTTATGGTGGATGGAAAGTGCGACATAGAGATCTGAAGGCAAATTGGCATGGCGAAGGACGCATTCCAGAAGCTGAGTAAAGTATGAAGACACAGGAAAATTTCACTAGAAACAAAGAAAAGAGTGCTGGATTGCTGTGTGATGTCAGTTCTTCAATATGGAAAGAATGGCAACAAAAAGGAAATTAATACTGAGCATCAGGAAGAGGCAACTGAAGTTCCTGGGACATGCAATGAGGAAGGAGAGCCTGGAGAACCTGATACTGACTGGCCAGATAGAAAGAAAGAGAGACAGAGGAAGGCAGCGGATAACATATTTGCAGGGCCTGATCAGGTGGATGACAGAATGGGTGTTGCCAGGAGTAACAGGAGCAAACATACTAAGAGCCACAAGGGATAGGGAGACGTGGAGAACCATGATCGCCTACGTCCTGAAGGGACAGGGCACATAGAAGAAGAAGAATTCAAGAAATCCTCCATTATGAATTATTAGACAATAATCGAACAATTAATGTTGATCTCTACTGCCAACAACTTTGTTGTTTGAAAGCAGCTAAGGACATAAAACGTCCATCTTTAGTGAACAGAAATGGTACAATCCACCATAATGACAGTGTCTCTCCTAATATTTCACAACTGACTAATATTTTAGATAAGTTTGGTTGAGAAAAATTGCTTCATCCTCCATATTCTTCCAACTTTGCTCCTTGTTGTTACTTGCTTAGCAGTTTGCAGAACCATGTGGATGATCTAAAGATGACATCAAGAGAAATTGAACAAGAGTTGGTCTTGTATTTTACACCAAAATCTAAAGAATTTTACAAACATGGCATCTATAAACTTGTCAACAGATGCAATTAAAAGCTAGGAAGCAATGGAAATTATATCAATGATTAAATATTTCTATAAGCATTAGTATTTTCATTTGCACAATAAAATTGGGCAGACAATTTGTCCTAACCTGATAGTAACTTTGTTTGAGACTGAATACTGTTTTCTCATATGGTAACAATTTCATTGTTATTACTAATAGCATAGTTACATTATTATCTCTTTATTATTATTCTGTGTGTGTGTGTGTGTGTGCGTGCATGTTGTCTGGGGATAACAGCTCTTTGCTGTTAGTACATGAACAGATAAGGCGTGTATACACAAATATATCTATCATTCATATATATATATATATATATAATTAATGTGCTTGCTTTTCCTCATTCTATTTTCATGCAGAAACACAACTAATTAGTTGATGGATATATTTTGTTATTGTTACATATTAATAAGGTGTCAAAGAAAAGTAGAGATCTATCTCAATGTGTGTATTCGATGGTATGCTCAATGTTATCAAGTTTCTTTATGAAGAACATCTATATATCCGAGAGAAGTGCAGCTTTTAGATATGATGTGTTTAAATTGGCTGGACTCTAAAAATTCTCAGAACAGATCCTCAAGAACACTGCTTATTAGTGATCCCATCAGTCAGTTGTGATACATGCTTGGATGATCACATCTCTTTCGATCACTGACTGACTAGACAGAAGATTTTTCTGCAGTAGGTTGACATTTCTTTCTGCAGTAGACTGGTTGCCAACCAAGGTTACAGAACTAAATCTGCCCTGCTATTCAACCCATACTGGAGAGAGAAGAGATAGATTAATACCTTTCCAAGGGTATTTGTGCATAAGAGAATGCAACAAATTCAACTGGAATTTGAACTCAGCTCTCCAATTTCTCATTCCGAGCAGATATTCATTGCACCACAACATCTCTTGGTAAACCAAAATTTTGCTTCTAGAAATTTTTATTGAAAGAGAAGAAGCAGTGATTAGTTTACATAGTTTTATAAATTTATCGACAGGTAGAGGAAGCTTTTCTTTGGATTTTTTGGGGTGGTTTCCTAATATGTTGAGGAATATATTTGTTTTGTGATTTAATATCTATGCTAGTCATAAGCTGGAATATATTTGTTTATAGTGATTTAATATCTATGCTAGTCATAAGCTGGTTTTTCATGTTTACGTTTCTTATCTTCTGGATTAAGTCACCAATAAGTTTGGTTGATGATGCCTAAGAATGCTGTTAAGAAATTTTGCAATTACTTTAGCTAGTTTGTGGTGGGGAACACTATTTAAGCCAGACACAATGGGTCTGATGGGTATGTTGGGTTTGTGTGTTTTGGGTAAGCTGTATAGTTCTCTATGACAACCACACTCTGCTTTGTTCTTCAGTACCATCTTATGGTTCAATAAGTGACCTGCTATGATGTGGAAAACCATGTGTATGCATCAAGAAATCCCAAAGAGTTTAACAGCTGAAAGATCTGAAATTCAAGGGCTGCAGCCAAAGTTATTAACGACTATTATGGAGAATGCTATCGAATGAACACAGTGGTGTGAAGTTTAAAATGGAGAACATTTATATATTTTTTTAATTTTCATTGTGTATAAAACTATTTTTGAATAATAAAAAAAATTGTGCAAATAGCATTTTAAAATCCTTGGCTGACTTTTGCAATACCCTGTGTGTGTGTGTGTGTGTGTGTGTATATATATATATATATATATATATATATAAGAGAGGCTTTTTTTAATATATCTTACACAGGTAAGAATATATGAAAAAAAGTTGAAAATACCACTAGAGTCTTTAAGAATATTTACTTAGAGTAACTTTACTGATTTCACAGTTCTATGATTTTGAAAAGTTAAATTAAAATGGAGACATATGGCTATGATGTGATATGTCTCTCATTCTCATTATTTTTCATATATATATATATATATATATATATATATATATATATATAAATAATTCCTTAACTGTATCATCTTAAAAAAACAAAAATAAACATAGCAAATGTATTTTTCAGCAAGTTTTTCATTTATAAAAAAAAAAATCTCTCATACGAAGCTGAACTAATAAGTAAATGTCTTTGTTATGTTTGATATATCTCACAGCTTTAGTACTCAATATGTGGTACATTGTTATATGTAACATCATTGATTGCTGACAATTATTGACTTAGCACTTAAATACAATTTAGCTATGATACCAAAGTATTATTGTGAATTAAGTCGGCTGGGTGGGGGGGTATAGGTAAAAAGGTCTACCAAAGGCAGTCAGTAGCTGGGAAACTTTGCAAACAAAAACTAGAACAGATGTTGTAATCTTTTATTTCACACTGGAAGTAAGATAAGAATCTCTGACAAATGCCAAATGATCTTCAAATTGAGAAACTGAATCTCGATATGAAGGTTGCATGAAAAGATGGGCTGGTATTTCAAAATCTACAACATTAAGTTTGTTGAAATAATAGAAAGTGAAGAAGCATTTTCATAAATAAAAATATTGTGTTTATCAACATCAATAGCAGAATATGTGATGCAAAAATTTAGATGTCAGTAGGGCAGACTGATTTTTCCCTTTTTTTTTTTTTTTGCAAATAATTGCATTCACTGTGAAAGTTGGGGTTTGATATAAGTACTGACACTGAAAATTAGATTCATAGCTTATACTAATTTATGAGAATTTTAAATATCATGTGAAATAATGTACAGAAATGCCTAATTTCCACAGATTTTTGCTTACAAACTATCTAAAAAATAAATCCAAATAAAGTTAATACTTTTTGTATTAGAAACATTTAATGGAAAATATATTCAAACTTGAATTATATTTATGAATAATCACCACAAGCAAAATATGCAATTCATTTTTACTTTAAAAAATTGAAACAGATTACAAAAAAGGCTACTCAATAAATATGTTAGAATACCATAATACTGCTAGGTATGAATTATAAGACTAAGTGTTTTAAATTTGCATTGCTTATTAAAATTCATGCAACAACAATTCACTGCATAACATTACATCATGATATAGCTAAATTCTTTAGTATAATTTTCCTTTGAAGTAAATAAAGATCTTATTTGATGGCAAAATGATTTAGTAATAATGTACTTTTGCCATGCATCTTGTCAATATACAATTTGTAAAGCTTCAATAAATTATAAATGCTATTAGGCTTTCACTGATCACTACAATGCAATTCGAATACTATGATTTTGAACCTAAACTTGTTTTCTCAAAAAAATGTTAATGATTTGGAAATAATATTTTAGGTCATTATTTATCATGATAAATAATTTATCATTATCAACCTTCAAATTGAGTGCAATACCATGATTCCAAAGTCGATCAGAACAATGTTGAATAATAGAATGGGAAATCATTGATGTAACCTGTTTTATCCTCTCGAAGGGCTTCATCAGATTAATGTTCTTATTAAGGGAATTATATATATATGTAGATGGAGGAGGGGAAATATGAACGTAAATGTCAGTTATAATTAAGCATTGAGGGTAAAATGCTTAAGATATAGGGATTCTACATTTTAAAATTTCTGGTATTTAACATGTCTAGATGTACAGCTCAGATGATCTCATTTGGTTCCCTCATGCCTTTGTTTTTTGTTTTTTTTCATTGTTTGGCTCTACATTTTCCCTGAGTAAATTATTTTCCCTTTTAATTAAAACAGCATATTTTTAAATTGTAATTATGGTCAGATTCACTATGGTAAATAACTAATGAACTGAGCGTGTTGTTTTGTAAAATATCTCTGTGTTTGCATATATGCATACTAGATGGGGCTGATTAATGTTCAATATTTCTTGGGGAACAAAAATTACAATGAATTAAAGATAAGCAGTCGTGGGTCGTCCAGCTTTATGCTAGAGCCAAAAAGGCAGGCATGGGTCATCTGGCTTTGCGCTAGATTAAAAAATTGGTTGAACTTATACCTGTGTCTGCAGCCACTAAGAAAGTGGTCTCTTTTGGGTATGATGTAGTTGACATATTTTAAGATAGGTTGATAGGGCAACTAGTTGTATGCACACAAAAATAACAATGTTAAATGAGAAATGGACATCTATGGCAGTACAAGCAAAAAATGGTTAACAGTGAGGAAAATGAAATTTCTGAGCAAAGTTCCAATTATAACTGAGTAAGTTTGTGCTCATTTTGCTTCCCTAACTTTGAGAAAACAAGAATCTCTCTTTTCTCTATCCCACCAGGAGGGAGTGAGATAGCAAAATAGACTGGTTATAAACCAAAAGGACAGATCCAAATCTAAGAGAAGAATAACTCTAAATACAAAATTATAAAGAAAACTACCAAACTATCTTCTTTAAGAACAATCATGACAATGCATAACTTAAAGATATAAAGGAAAAGGAAGCTGTGGTGAGTCATGATTTCATATCTCCTGAAGGGACATGCCACTAAGAGAGAAGAAAATATATAGAATATTTAAATGTAAGGGTAAATCTTGATATATTGAGGTGGGGATGTTTTATACTGGAGTTGAAATTGTTTCTATCCCTCAAGTCAAAAGGCATATGAATCAGTTTTTTTTTTTTTTATCGTGTCACCCCAAGCAAGGCATTCCACTGCCTCTATAGAGATATCCAAGGCGACGATTTGGGCTTCACCATTCTTGTCAAGAGCGTGGTATATATGCTCGGTGATGGTCGTTAGCATATCAGCAGTAGACCTGGTGAAGCAGAAGCCATACTGTTTGTCCGAGAGAAGCCTTGTGGGCCGTGAGATGCTGAATGACCTCGGCATTGATAATGGCTTCGAACACTTTGCCGAAGATCGGAAGAAGGCTTTGGGGTGGTAATTTGCGGGGTCCGAGGGTTCACCAGTGTTCTTTTTAGGTTTTAAGGATGTAAACAGAAACGTTACCAGAAACAGAACAGTAATGGAGTCTCGACATGATTTTTGTATCAAAATAGGTCATGAAAAAATTGATCCAAAGTCAATCTCAGAGGATATCCTAAGTTGTAAAATTCTTTAAGTAAAATGAAAGGGTTATCTAGTGTTTTAACATTCAGTAAATAAAATGAAGGGGGTTACCCAGAATTGTCGAACCAACTAAGTAAAATGACTGAAATTAATTACAAAAAGGAACAATGACTTACCTTGTGTATAATTTGCTGGTGTTTATTCAAGTACTGTTTTATCATGATACCTTTGGAGAGTAAAGCCCTGAAAACACAAAGATGAAGAGGTGAGTTAGTATTTTAAAGTGCTTCATTTTTTAAGAACTCAAAGGTATGAGTCATTATCACGACTGCATATTAAACTTTACATACATTTACTCACATAGTAGGTTTATATACTATACAATAAAACTTTACATACATGGTTGGAGAACTGAAGAAAAAAGCAAATAAAAAAATGGTTTACTGCCAGCACAAAGACTTTTACACACACATTGAATGTAACAAAATCCAGTGGAAAAAAACAAAAAAGAGAGATGGCCACTTATAAAGCAAATGATTAAGAATGTTACATTCTTGCAAATATGAGATTTTGCTGGAAACATGCAAATTTCTGTCCACAAAAAGAATAAAAAATAAAATTACCAATGGGGGAGTGGGGAATTGTTTTAGATACTAGGATTGTTGCATAGTTGAGGGTAAGTTTTCTGTGGTGGACAAATGGTAAAAGCATGAGGCATAGAAAAGAAGTGTTATTGTTGCTAAAGCAAACATCAAAGAACCAAAGAGAAAGATAACAAAATTGATTCTCTCACAAGTGAAGATTAATTACACATTATTATTAAATTTTATGTACATACTCATATAGAATTGTCTGTATAGATATCAGATCATTGCAAAAGTTTGTGCCCAATTTTCATTAGCATAAAATAACTGCAACTTGACATGTGTTTGTTTTGATACTGATTTCTGATCTGTTCTAGATTGAAACCCTGCATCATTCAGTTACGAATCACTTTGTTGACAAAATGTCAACCTTTAACAAATAAATACCTTAAAGATGGAAGAAGCAAAATTGTAATTTCACCATATTATTCTCTATGAATTTTGAAAAAGAGTAAGTGTCAGAACTGTGACAAATCATTAGATCATGCTCCATCTCTTTGCCAAGCCACTTTTTGACCATTCAAAGTTTGATTATAACCTAAAAGATAAACCATGCTTTGGATAATCTTCTGACATCAATGAAGACATTTCGTTTGCCATTAAGGAGAATAAACACAAGATTTTGCCAAAAGTGTTTGAAAATAGACATTTCAACTGCTTTTCAACATTTGACGAGATTTTAGTTTGTTTTCAAACTCAACATGTGAGTGTCACATTCTCTGATGGAACAGAAGAAACTCGATCATGTTTTTTTCAGTTTCTTTGCTGTTATGCTACAACAAAGGAACAATTCTGAACAGAATTGTTGTAGGCAATCAAAAAACAGATCATTTTGATGTAAATGGAGCTGGAAACAAGCTTGTGAATGTGCTGAACAGTAGCTAAAGCAGGCTTACATCTAATGTAGGTGTTGCTATCTGTTTGGTGGGATTGCAGAAAGATAATTCACTTTAAGCTTCTTTCAACCAGGAAAACAATAACCACAAATAAGTACTGTGGCCAACTCAATGATCTCAATGCAGATATTCAAGAAAAACAGCCAATATTCACAAATCAAAAAGGTGTCATTTTCTACCATGACAATGCAAGAAGGCATGTTGTGAAACAGACCTTACAGAAGCTTAGAATTGAAATGAGAAACCCTCTAGCAACCAGCATATTTTCCTAACTTGGCTTCTTTAGATTTGCATTTGTTTCAGTCTCAATTGAGCAATTTAAATGACAAAGAAAGGGAACTGTAGTCAGTCAGTCAGTCAGTCAATAACTACCTCATGACCTTCTTCTTCCAAAAAACACAAAGTTTCTATGAAAGTGGCATTAACAAGCTTGTAGAATGATGAGAAACAGTCTCTATTGTTTTTAACATCTACGTACTTGACTAATAAATGTTTTTTTTTGTGAATACGTCAAATTTCGTTTTTGATTTTCTAATTGGGCACAAACTTTTCAATGATCAAATAGACAGACAAACTTTACTTTCAGATATAGTATTATCTAAGACTGATAACTATTATGCTATCCTCTTAAGGATGTGTGGGATAAAATAACACTTCTTGATATGAAACCTTGAATTGTTAAACCAAGTTCAAATTTCAACTTCATTTCTCTATTTTCATACTAATGCTCTTGCAAAAGAAATGAATCCGTCTTTCTTTGCTCCTCCCCCCAGCTTGGTTTAAGTAGCAGAGTAGATTGGTTTCTCTAGATTAAGGTGACCACTAGCCCAGGACAGCAATGGCTCTGAATTCAAAATCATGGAAAAAAAAAAACAAGAAACTTCACTATCTTTCCCAAGAAATTGTGGCAATAATCAAATGAAAGACAAGAAATCTGTAGAACTTGGATCACCCACATCCTAGGAGATCAGCGTATCAAAAATGTGTTATTGTTCAACTTTAACTTTATACAAAACATACCTATTCAATTGTCATGAAATGCACTCTTTCAAAGTAAAAAGCATTATCAAATAATGCATATTTATATTGAATATTTTGTTCTTATAGACAGGAAGCTGACCACCACCAGAAGTTTAAGGCAAAACACAACCTTTTGAAAAGTAAGCTAAAATAGAAACATTGCCAGAAATCTCTTAATGGCAGTAAAAGGAGTGGCTAGTTGACAAGCAGGATGCTTTTGAAGACAATTGGATTAAATAATCCCAGGAATATAAATACAGGATTGATGTAATCCCAGATTAAGATTAGAAATTTTGCACAGTTCTTCAGGTAAATTTCCTAGACAAGAATAAATAGGATTGATTAAAGACAGTTATAATAGGCAGTGGGTGGAGACAGAAATGTGTGTGTGTGTGTGTGTGTGTGTGTGTGTGTGTGTGTGTGTGTGAGAGAACAAAGACAAAAGGAAAACTTATCTTAGCTAAAATGTTTCATCTTCTCATGGACTTTATCAACGCAAATGCGAGGATTTTATTCTGCAGCAAATATTTATAAACAGAATTAAAATGTTAATATTACAGAATTTTTAAATTTAAGAATGTTCATAAATATACTTCAGGATAACTGAAAGTCAAGGTAAATTATGAAGGATTACAAGTGATGTAATTTAATGTCTAATAAATGAAAATAAGTAAATGTTGTTGCTGAATTGTTTCTTTTTTTCATAATGTAATTATTATTTATATTATTTTAAATTGAGATTAATTTATCTAAACTTATTTATAAATGGAACTTTGTCTGTGTGTGTGTCCATTACCTATAGACTCCGAAACGGCTGAACCGATTTTCTTGAAAATTTACACAGTTGTACTATAAGCATCTGCGAGTGTTCTTAGCTAGGTTTTGTGTCGAGGTACCCCCGATAAATATCGATAATTGAAAAAATCGGGTCATAGAAGGAGTGGTCCAATTTTAATCAAATTTGATACACTCATAGACAAAGATGTAAGAAATTATATTCAGAACTTTCAAGGTTGCAGTTCTATCCTTGGATGACTTATTTGACTCCGATATTGGAAATCGATACCCTGATATCCTACCGGGTCGGATCAAAATCAGTTTTTCAGCCCTTTTATTATAGTTTTTGCTTCGGGTTTGGCTCTAAGTAGGTATAATTGTAGTTCTTAGTCTCAGCCATGATACCATTTACTCAGAGGACTTATTTAGCCTTCAAAATTCAGTTTATGATGAAAAGAACTTATTTGATATCAATACCATGAAATCAAAATTTGACTTACATCCATTCATTTCTCTTTCAGTCTATGGTTTAACTGGAAACAACTATTGCTTTTTAGTCTTTCATACCAATGTCCAAAGAGTCTGAGCTACAGGACCATAGATTAGTTTTAAAGCTTTCCTTACACCCGAGCAATGCCGGGCTATACTGCTAGTTATTTATATTATTTTAGTTTGAGATTAGTTTATACATTATATATTTTAAATTAAAATTTTTAATTTAATCATTTTCTTTTAATTTATTTAAATTTTTTATAGTTATGTGTATTGGCTTGGGAAAAGAACTTTTTTTTTCAAAAAATATTTTTAAAAAATCTGCAGCACAGATTCAGATTTTGGTAAGATTTGACAAACAGAAAATTCATGAGTGTCACTAAGTAAGCTACTTTCTCTTTTAATATGTGTGGCATTCTTTGGATCAAAGTTGAGGTTGAACTTACTTCTATATATGACTAATGCATTTGAAAAGTTTATACCTATATATTGCCCACATCAAAAATGAATATTTATATTGAGCATATTTAGTCACTTTTCATTTAGGAAAGTTTGATTTAAAAAAAAAAGAAACAAAAGTTCTCTGATAATAGTTTATGAAAGCCAAAAACACACAGACATTGACACAAATTATATTTAAATTTTTGTTGAAAATATATATATATTATAAGAAAGTGAAAGAACATGTAGATTAAAACCCACTGTTCAAGCATTTACTTTTATAAAATTATATATATATAGCACATTGAGTGCTGGTGTTAATAAAATAGAGCTCAATGTAGAATAACAGAATTATAAATTATATATATTAATAATTAATATACATTTTTTTCTCACCTGTAGCACAACTTTCTTGCATAATGTAATCTTCAGGTGATGATTGTTGTGCAGGAAACTCAGTAGTGCCACCGGTAAGGAAAAAAAAAATTATATGACACAATGGGAAAAGTTTTCATGTGACGCATTTCCTCCCTGGATGAAATCTATGTTGGTGTGCACAAACAGCAAATCAAATTTACTGTCAAGTCTGATAGTATGAAACATGTCACATAAAAACTTTTTCTACTTTGTCATACATTTTTCCTCAATATTGTTCTGAACAGTATTGGAGAAATTGTATAACAAAGTGGAAAAGATATACTTGTGATGCGTTTTGTCCTTCAGGACTTCATCAGACTAAATTTATGTTGATATGGCTACACAAGTGCAGGCATCCTACACTGTGATAATAGAAGATCTGCTAGGAATGGTGTAATGCTGTAAGAGCCATGGTGTAAATTTATTGTAGATGATCTTGCAATCAAGGCACTTTCTATACATTTACATCATAGTGAATTATTTTCTTTTTTTATCAGAGTAGAATTTTTATGTCAAAATTGTGGTCAGTCTTGTTATGGTGGGTAACCAATGCATTTGACATATTGTTATGCAAATGTCCCTTTTAGCCTTTTAGATTACTTGAAGTTTCTCCTACATATTTTTTTGTAACAATTATTACAGGCAATGGAGTAAATACCTTCTTCAGGTTTTAGTTTATTTTCTTTATTTAGTATTGACTAAATCTTTTATTGTTTTGGATATAATAGTAACAAATTTTAAGTCGAGTTTAGATAGATTCTTTTCAATTGTATGTTATAGTTATTTGGTAAGATAATATTTTTTTGATTCATTAGGTTTTTCAGGAGGAGCTGTTTTGGGATATTTATAGGTCTTTTGGTTTGTAATGAATATAAAATAATAAGCGTACTGGAGAAGACTGAAAGTGTTTTCAATGTATTTCTTTTCTTTGTGTAAATAACATAGATGTATGTATAATACTACATAACCATTTAAAATACATCAGCATCTATAAAAGCAGAAGGGGAACCAGATAAAAAGGGTTTATTTATAAATGCTACTTAATGTTGTGTGATCCAGATTTGATTAGAATAGAAGACCAAAGTTGAAGAGACAGGAGTGTTACCTCCTTTTAAACATGAATAATGATAAAAGATGTCATTTTTGGGTTGTTGGCTGAACGAAGAAGCTTGGAATTTAAGATAAGTTTTATCAAAACATCTCCTGCGTTTTTATTTTCAGGCTATGTTAACTCTATAATAGCATATGGCATTTATATATAAAAAGTTGACTCTACACTAAGAAATATCATGCACAGACATGAAACTCAGACAAATATTTTTGGCATTGCAAAAACCAAATTCATATAAATTTATATGATTTTTAGTGAAACAAAATATTTTCTTTGACTTAAAGTAACCATGGCAGTTAAATGAAAATAAATGGCAGAACTTCCCAACAAACAGAATTTTCAAAGTTTGCAATAAACAAGAAAAAAGGAGAAAAAAGATCAAGGTAAAAAGTAATATAAAGCAAGCAAACAATATATACAAGACAAATTAACAGTAACATGGCAAAAAAGTTCACAAACTGAGAATTGGGGTTGATACAGAAGAGCAAGTTTGGACAAGCAAATGTAGTATCCTGACTTCAAGACAAGACAAACCAGGACTGAATCATATGAAACCAAGAACTAACCTGTTGTTTTTTTTAATCATTTCACTCCAAGCAAAGCATTCTATTGGCACTGTTGTGTAGGGGATTACATAGGGGAAAGTGATGAGAAAGAGGGGTTAGTCATAGGAAATGTCAGGAGGAGGGTAATAGATGGATGAGAATAGCAAGCATGGGGGCGGGAGTAGATGAAAAAAAGAGCTTGAGAGAATGGATGCAAGTTAATGAGATAGAAGATGCCTATTGACCTTACATCTAAATTCCCGGATATTGTAGCTGTCAGGGAAGCAAGTATATGGAAAATTCCACAGGCGGGAAGTGCGTGAAAAGAAGCTGTTAGCATAGAAATTGCGGTTGTATTTTATCGGTTTCACAGTAAAAGGGTAGGACCTAGTTGCTAATTTAGTAGCTCATATAAATTCATACCTAGGGGACACCAGTGATCTAAGTTCATTGGAGCAGAAACTGAAAGTATTTGTTGAAGAGGCACAGGGAAGCCACATCAAGCCAGTGAGATAGCAACTGCAGTCAAGCTGCCAAGTTGGTATCGATCACATTACAGATTCTCCTTTGGATTTTGTCAAGAACCCTGAGGTGAATAGCAGGGGCACCCGACCAGATGTGACAGCAGTATTCAATACACGGGCGGATGGTAGGTTTATATATGTGCAGGATGGACTCAGACAGGAAAAACTTCCTGGCCCTGAACAGTGACCCGACCTTTTTAGCAATGGATTTTATTGGCTAGGAAGAAATCCCAGCATGCATTTGTGTGCTACTGCCTGTAAATTAGGGAGGGAGAAGTGTTTTGCAGTCATGGAGAATATGGGTTGTTTTAGTAACTGTTGAATGGATTTATTTTTTGTATAAATGTAATATTATGGTGGAAGGATTTATTATAATTTATGCTTGGGTCAGTAAATGTGACTAGTTAACTTAAAGTTAGACCAGTGATGACCAGCCTACTCCATTCCCCTTTTTGGTCTTGAGCCACATTTGTATTCCAATAAGATTGGAACCAACACCATAACTTCAATGTTTTAAGGGAAATGCAAACAAAAAGGACACATACTTAAAATTAGAAAGAGACAGTTACAAAATGAAGAAAGCAAACTTAGAAAATTTTACACTCACAAAACATATTGGAGGCAAAAGACGAAAGCAGTCAATAACCTACCTAACAAACTTGGATAAATGGATGGCAGAAAAAGGAGTGGAAGAGATAGTAAAAGACAAACATTGCTAAGAGCTATAAAAGATAGGTTATGGCTCACCATAACCTCCCATGTTCTGAAAACACATGGTAAATAGGAGATACTATATTTCATCACAACTCTGTATTCTATCATATTCCAATATTTTTATGACAAAATCTTTTATTCATATAAATTCATAGCATTGTTATTCAGTCATCAAAGTATTTTCCTTGTTTCTTTATGATTTTACATCAACAATATATATTACTCATAATGCTTGCATTCATTCCTAACTGCTGACAAACCCTCTCTTGATTTCAAATTCTAACAGGTGACTAAAGATTCAGTCAGTCAGTTAAGTGCCATACGTGATACATGCTTGGGCGATCATGTCTTGAAAGAGATATGACTGACCGGGCAGAAGATTATCCTGCAGTAGGTTGCCATTGCTTTCTGCGGTAGACTGGTTGCCGACCAAGGCTATAGAACCTAATCTGTCCTGCTATTTAACCCATAACTGGAAGGAAGAGACGGATTAATACCTTTCCCAAGGGTATTTGCGCATAAGTGAATACAATGGATTCAACTGGAATTAGAACTCAGCTCCCCGGTTTCTCGTTCCGAGCCAATATCCACTATCCCACAACGCACATGATTAATCAGACAAATTTTCAGTAAAAGAAAAAAAAATTGTGGAATTAAATCATTACATTCCACTTTTAAACATAAATGTTATTCTTGTAATTGTTATTTATTCATAGACTTATAAATTATATTTACCTAAGCCATATGCACAAAGAAAGAGTTATAACAAATTTTTCTTAGTGAGGTGGGGGGAAAATGTACAATTTTTTTTATTTTTTACTCATACCCTTTGAAGTTAAAACTTTTAAAAACTTAACATTGCTCAGTCTAAGATAATTAATTTTTCATATTTTATCTGCAACATTTGTTCACATAGCAAATGTATTGTGAAAATTTTGGTATTTGCTTACTTTGGTTATTAACACATCACTCAATAAGTCCTGAGCCTAACATATAGATGATGCCATTAATAAAAAAATCCATATGAATTTGATGAAGTACTAACCTTCAAGTGGCACGTGACAAAATTTGAGCTCAATCTGATTATTAGTTTACAAATTACAGTTATTTAAGTGAAGATATTGTTGCAAATTTTCAAAACAATGGGAAAATCTGAATTTCATGTGTTGAAAAAGAATTGCTTTTTGATGAAAAAAATATTATTCAAGCAAAGTAATGGCTTTGTAAGTGTTATTCGAACTGCTCTGTTGGAAACAGCAATTAAGAGTTGGTATGCTGACTTTAAACAAGGTTGTACAGACATAAATGATGCTGAACTTTCAAGGTTGTCCAAAATAGGCAGTTGTCCTGGAAAACACCAAAAAAGTCCACAAACTCGTTTACCTTATAAAAATAGCATTAAAAGTGATAAAATCTGTTAGATTAATAAATTTTAAAATTTCATTATTTTTTTAGAAAAGCTAATATTACCTGTGTTGTAATACAGGCTGTGGCAAAAATACCTCCCACATAAAGGTAAGATATTAGCTAGATGAAGATGCCATTGCCACTAATGTCTTACAATTATGTGGGAGGTATTTCTATCTCACCTATTATTTTACATAAATTTTTTTTCTTTTTAATCATTTCACCCTCAAGCAAGGAAGAAACGCCACTAGTAAACTTAGTAAATTTAAATGTTATCTTTACTGGATACTTATATTCAAGTAACACTCCTAAACTGTATATTTCACAAGAAGTGAAAGCAAAAGAAGAGACTAATTATAGGAAGGACCGAGGAAAGGACAAAAGATCAAGAACACAGAATATGGTGATTGACATTACATTGAAATTTTTAAAGATTGTAATTATCAGGGAAGCAAGTAACAAGAAGAGAGTTCCACAGGTGGGATGTCTAAGAAAAGAAACTGTTGGAATAGAAGTGGCAGTTGAATTTAGCTCTTTCAACAGTAAAGGGGTGAGACCTAGATGCCAGTCTAGTAGAACATTTAAATTTATGTAGTTGAGGCACCAGGAAAAAAAAACCTTGTAAACAGTTTCTATTAAAAATCAATTACAGTGCATTTCTATTGTAAAATAATTTCTAATATAATTTGTAACTCATTCTATATATGTTTTTAATATTTGCAATCATTAGGAGGGAATGAAAGTTTTGATGTTGTTTAATAAATCCTGCTTGTGATATAACAGATTATATAAAAAGAGCATGTTCAAAATCAACCACAATTCTTTTACTATAATTTCCAATCAATCTATGTATTTCAAATTTTTGATAATATTGTAGATTCTTTATATTTTATCAGTCCTGGCTTGGCATATCAACTTCAATCATTTTCCTACTACAATAATGAAGCTTCTTGTGCTTTTTCTATAAATATTTTATGGTAATTATTCTGAAGATCTTTTTTTCTTTGGGATCTTGATTTAGCAAATTTAAACACATTACTCTTGGCAGCTAGGGCTCATCATTTTACTGTTGAAATTTCTACATACAACCAGAACTTCTATGCTAACAGTTTTTTTTTTTTCCCCTCACATTTCTCATTTGTAGAACTCTCTTCTGGCCACTTTTTTAAAACTTTGATCTAAAAAAATTTAAATGCAATTTCAGTTGTTATTTGTTGGTGTCTTAATTCCTGTTCATTTATTATTCTTTCTCCTTAATGATGATTTTCTTTTTCTTATACTCTTTCACACCCAGTAACCCTCTGAGTCATAGTGGCTTTATTGCCTTGCTTAAAATGAGATTATAGAAAAATTCTTATAAGAAGATAATTTGCAATGAATTATGCATATGCTTTTAGTATTTGCTATAACATCAATAGACAGAATGAAAGTTTTGATAATTTATTTAATAATTCCTACCTATGATATCACAGGCTATACAAATAGCTCATGAAAAAAAATCAACTGCAATACATTTCTATGAGATAATTTTAAATAAATTCTAAGAGTAACAACTTCTATACATTCTTTTTATATTTGTTATATTGCTCTATATATAATTATTAGCTGGAACCAAAAGATTTTATATAATTGGAGTAGATAGACTAATTGGAGTAGATAGACTAAAATATCGCCCGGTTCACACTCCACCCACATCTATTGAACAGGTGAAGAGGCTCATCCCTTGTTTCCTGTTTAGGATGCGGTTTCCGGTTTTCTCTTTTCCAATCTTTTCACTCTTTTCCTTTTTATTTTTTTTTCAATTGGAGTAGATAGACTAAACTATCGCCCGGTTCACACTCCACCCACATCTGTTGAACAGGTGAAGAGGCTCATCCCTTGTTTCCTGTTTAGGATGCGGTTTCCGGCTTTCTCTTTTCCATTCTTTTTACCCTTACGTAGCCCCCTGCGCATCAGTGGCGTTACCGCCTTGCTTGGGGTGATATGATTAAAAAAAAAAAAATAAAATAAAAATTATTTAATAAAATCCTACTTGTGATGTAAAAGATTATATAAGCAATGAGTTTGTAAATATTTTCTTACAGTTACCTTTAGTAAGAGCTGTGTCATTCTTAATGTAATCATGAGTAAAATTGAAGTTTTTATGGAATTAATGAAGAGATCTGGTATATCAAGATTTATATAAATATCTTGTTAATAAAGAAAGCCCAAAGTTTCATAAACAAAATGCTTGATCTTGTTCCTTATATTTTATTATTAATATCAGCAAATCTCATAAAAATTTGTGCTTAAGAGAAAAGCAAGCTGATATAAAAGAAATGCTATTTAAGACATAATGTGGTCTTTATAGAATCGGGGTTCGTTAAATCAGTTCCTCCAATAGTCAATGGCAAAATATAGACACAAAAATAAAGGAGTGACCATTCCAGAGAGGAATGGCAGTCAAAATAAACAGTATTAAAATTGGGACAAAGGTAATTGTTCAGTTCACTAGACAATAATGAAGTAGAAGATAAGTAAAACTGTAGACAACATAAATTTATAAAAATAAATACAATTGTGAATAGAGAATTATGACAAGAATGAAAGTAATCAAAGTGTTTACTGGGAAAGAGGTTCTGAAAATCCATTTTGTTCATTTTAACAATAATAACTAGAGACCGATAATAGTCATTATTCTCAACAATAAGCTGTTTTATAGTCAAATTTATGTTACAGTGTTTGTGGCCATATCACGATGAAACACCAGTTCCCTTACGATCACCAAAGTCAAGTAACATTGAGTCTGGTTAGCACCTAGATAGGTGACCACTTGGGAATATCAGGTGATGTAAGCATTGATGTGCAGGTGGATAATGAGTAACAGCTCAGAATTAAAAATTGAGGAGCCGAGTTCCAGTTACTGCCATGTTTATTATATTCACTTACATGTAAAGTAAATATCATTGGAAAAGGTATGAATCTACCTATTCTCTCCTCCAGCTATGGGTTAATTAGTATGATTTGTATTAGTAAATTATCATCTACAAAACATTCATTCAGTCTAAAAATATTTTCTGGCTTTAATTAGCCTGTAAATGGTTGATAAGTTATAAAAACAAAAAAACAAAAAAACAAATCAACGACATTTATCAATCTAACATGTAACACACCAACACACACACACACATATATATATATATATATATATATATATATATATATATAAAATGGAAATTTACAAAGATTAACAAACTGATTATTAACAACCGACAATTTAAAATGATTTGTTTGAACATTATTTTTGATCGATACTTGTATTTATGTAGATATTCTGTTCATAATCAAACAGTATATATATTTATTTCTACTGGCCTGATTATTTACGATATTTCATTACGAAAATTCTGCCGAATGACACACATTTTCACAACAAAATTTATCGTAAATAATCAGACCGGTAGAAATATATATATACATACTGTTTAATTATAAACAGAATATCTACTTAAATACAAGTATCAATCAAAAATAATGTTCAAACAAATAATTTCATTGATATATATATATATCTCAATCTGACAGATTTTTATGAATTTAAATGTTATCTTTACTGGATACTTATATTCAAGTAACACTCCTAAACTGTATATTTATTTTCATCTACCAGCCTGAATTTCACTTAAAGGTGTATTTCAAACTTTACTTGATTGGTGAGGCTGCCTCATGGCTGAGTCAGCTAAGGCATGTCAGAGCTGACAATGCTTTCCCTATGCTGAGAAGGACACAGGTTTGCATATTTTTCTTTAAGATTTCTCCAATATTCAGCTGGTAAATGAGAATAAATAAATATACCATTTAATAGATAAATCAAGTGTCTACTCAAATATGAGTATCCACTAAAACTAATGTTTCAAAGTGATAAATGCACATACAATATATATATGTATACACAATTATGCATAGTCATAAGTACTCACATATGCACTGTGATATATTCAGCTTGATTCAATTTCAATTATGTAATAAGATCACATGATTTATATATACAAGTGATTATGACTTTCATGTATTTAACAAGAAGAAAAAGCAATCAGCTAGCCACTTTGGTCAGTGAGAGAAGAAGCAGACTTCTCTTCCATGCAGTCAGAAGACTAGAGACTAAACTGCCATCTCTTATTCAACCTTTCATTCTACTACCAACATTTCAAACACATCATCCTATTGTGACTATAAACTATCTCTCGCAGCAAGGCCTCTGATCAGGAGATTGGAGGTTTTGAGGAGCATGTACCCACCTCTTGATTGCTGTTGTTTTCAGGTTCACCCTGAAAATATGGACAAATAGTGATGTCCTCCACCCCAATAGAGGTTGATATCCCAATAAAGATAATCAACCAACAATACATATTTAAAGCAAGATGACTAATAATACATTGTATCTGTAGTTGAAGCCATGAAATGGTGTTCAAGAACTGTAGATTTCGGCATTAAATAACCCATAAAGGTTGATATGCCACTCAACAAAATTAACCAATCAATGAATCATTCAATCAATCAAATAATGCAAGAACTCAATATCTAAAAGAGAATAAGTAGGAATTGTTTTTTTTTTTTCAACAGACAAGATCTCTGGCCTCTTAAGAATGAAAAATATTATATTGATTTTGTGTCAAAGTGATTACTGTTTTTAATGGCACATAAGACCGACTCCCATCATTTACCTTTAATATCACAGTATTATGTAGTTAGTACAAGAAAGGGTAGATACAGGTGTCTGGGTTAAATATAATCATACCTGATACTTCAACTTTGAATATAAGACTTAAGAAATATTTTTAAGACTGTTTTTTTTTTACACAATAAAGAGTCTTATATGTCATTAAGCTCCTAAGAAACACATCATCAATAAAAGTTTTCAAACTAATAGTTTTAATGATGGAGTTAGTTGTATATAAGGTTGGGGAAGAACTACAACCAACACTGCTTATAATTTTACACTGAACAAGCTAAAGACACAGAGATACTTTGCTTTAAATTTATATTTTGAAAGTTTAAAATTTTTGGCGTCCATTTCAATCTCATTCAGTTTTTTTTATCATTGTCATTTTCATTGTTCTCAAATACACCACATTGTATCAGCATTAGTTTAGTGGGAAAAGAAATTATGTTGCATTCTGAATTCAAGCCAGCATGGATAGGGTTGATCAACCCTCTTCATGCTGGTTTGAATTCAGAATTTTCTTTCTCTTATACTGGTTGCCACCCAAGGCTATAGAAACCAGTCTGTCCTGCTACTTACCCATAGTTTGGGAAAAAAAAGATGGATTCATAATTTTCCCAAGGGTATTAGTATGTAAGTTATGAATCTTATTGAAATTCAAACTCTGGTCTCTGATTTCTCAATCTGAGCCATTATTTCACCATGGCTCCTAAGTCACCATTTGTGGCTGGTAAGTTGGGACAATGCAACATGCATTTTGGCCAATTTATCTAAACACATCTGTTAAATGACATTTGTACATTAGAAAAATGATTGTTAAACATAAGACACAAAATGTTTGGTTTTGACAATACAGGTTAAAAAGAACAAATGTTACTCAAATAATCTAAAAATATAAAGTTGAGATTGTGTAATAACAGACTAAAACGAGAAATCACAAACACACCAGAAGTTTTGGGAATTTTCAGGAGACATTTTTTTTGCAAAACAACACAAAATTCTAATCCTCTGATTTCAATGATTTTGTTGTAGTGTTCTAGCCATTTCTGGAAAGGCTCGTTGTAACCCTTCAAATTAAAAGTATCAAGAGTCCTTGTCACAGCCTCTTTTGTCTAAGCATAATCAAAATGTTAATTCATAAATATTCTTGATGATTTCATATATTTCAGCAAATCTTTTGCCAAGATTAATACAAAACATTATCAGAAACACATGAAATATACAAGACTGTTTCTGAATTAATATTTTGAGGATGTGGAGGAGATGAAAGAGGCTGTGATATGAACCCTGGGTACATTAACAGTGCCACAAGGGGTCTTTATAAATTGGATGCTGTAACAGGAGAATCAAAGTTGGAGAGATCTAGATGAAGCTGTTGGGGCGCTCTCCACCTGTGTTCTACTATAATTGACTATTCCAATCACTACATGAAGTAGTAGTGGGAAGACCTCGAGGATGAGTAACGAGTAACCAGTCTCGAGAATGAGTCAGCCGACTAACAAGTCAGTCGAGTATTTCCGGTAGTGAACTGGAAGTGTGCTATTATCAGACTCTACGTCTTACGACGATACATGCTACTAAACCCTTGTTCCTGTATACTACTAACAATCACTTTTGTAAATACTATTTCTCCTAGTAATATATCAATTTATTATATTTCTATTGTTGGTATTTATTTATTCAATAATTCTGTTACGCACAACATAACAGAAGCAGATTAGAATTTTGTATTGATTGAATGATTGATTAGATTATTTAACCACTATGGATCAGAATTTTGTATTGTTTTGAAATAATCAAATCACTATTCAGAAAAATTCTTAAAACTTCTGGAGTGAAAATGTTTATATGCAATATCAAAGGTGGGGTACTTCACTAAATCACGAGTTTATATATAGTCAAACATTGATAAATTATCTATTATCAAAAGTATTTTTATTTCAGAAGAGCTGTACATGTTGATGAATAAAAAATGACTTAAAATCTAACAAACGTCAGAATGGTAAGCATGTATTCAGATTTCTATGCCATACTTATAGCACTAAAACACAACTATGACTAAAACTAAGAAATTCACAAGGAAGACAGACTTCATCATATTTGATATCTTTGGTCTGTCTGACAGTGATGTCTCAGATGATTGATACTTGCATAAATAAATACAATAGGATAAATAAGTGATTACATTGACTAAAATAAATTGTAAACAATAAAATGTGCATGGATGCACAGAAATTTCTCATCTTCGTTGTTATTATCATAATGTTGCATCTGCCGTGCTTTATAGCTTCCATCAGATGTTTGTTAATCTGAGTAACCTTCAGAGAGTTTCCTATACTGATGTATAGGAAACTATAAGTCAGTCAGTTAAGTGCCATATGTAATACATGCTAAGGCGATCATGTCTCAAAAGAGACAGGACTTACTGAGCAGAAGGTTGTCCCAAAGTAGGTGGCCATTACTTTCTGCAGTAGACTGGTTGCTAGCCAAGGCTATAGACCCCAATTTGTACTGTTATTTAACCCATAACTGGAGGGAAGAGATGGCTTAATACCTTTTCAAAGGGTATTTGCGTGTAAATGAATGCAAGGAATTCAAATGGAATTTGAACTTGGCATATATGAGCACATAAGAATAGTATAGTTATTGCCACCTCTTGGTAGAAGGCTATTTAATTTGGGATTGAGCATGTAAATGACTCTAAGGGTGTGCTTTACTGAAGACTTTATATACATATACTGAGAGAAACATGTATACACACAAGTATTGTTAACATATATATGTGTGTGCATGTAAAAAACAATCACATAAAAATTCAGTTTGACCGTTTTAAATGATGTCACCTTTAAATGACTTGAAATTGCTTCCAGCAGATGAGGGAATTCCAGAATGAGCCAAACAAATTCATAAACAAGACAAAAAAAAAAGTAATTCTTGATAACTGCAGAGATAAGTCAAAAATACTTGTATTCAAAATAATAAAAATGAACTGTGAAAAGTGTAATAATGGTATCAAGCAACTTAGACAAATGTTAAAAAAAAAAAAAAACTTTGTAAAAAAATTCTAATAGACAAACCTTGTCAGTAGTATTCCACAAAACTCACTTAAAAGATTTTTTGCTGCTAAAATAGATACACATGCATATGTTTGACTGACAATGTTGTATACAGACTGATGTTGAAGGAGAAAGCTATGATGGATTATATTATATTGGTTTGACTGAGAGCATGTTTGAAAGGAAATACAACAATTATGTAACAGTGATCAAACTGAATAGGTATCATAATAGCACTGCCCTGTTTAGATATATCTGGAAAAACAAAAGATGAACAAAAGAACCAACTGAAGATAATATGGAGCATACTAAGTAAAAGAAATAGCTATGCGAGAGGGAGAGGAGAAATTTTGCAAATTGTGTCAAGAGAAAAAATTGGTGATCTTGATGTTTCCAAGTTCAGGCTTGCTATTGAATAAGAGAGCAGAAATAACAGGATGTTTGCATGCAAAGAAATATTTATTCGGTAATATAGAACCTGGGTTATATATTGGGGCTGCTTACAGCCATATCACATTGAATACACTGGTTCTCGCTTGATCACTGAAGTTAAGCAATGTTGAGTCTGGTCACTACTTAGATGGGTGACCGCTTGGGAATACCAGGTGCTGTAAGTGTTTAGTGACGGATATGCGTTGTGGTGCAGTGGATATCGGCTTGAATCGAGAAATCGGTGAGCCGAGTTCAAATTCTAATTGAATACCCTGCATTCATTTAAGCACTGGTACTCTTGGGAAAGGTATTAATCCATCTCTTCCCTCCAGTTATGGGTTAAATAACAGGGTAAGACTTGGAGACCCTGCCCTTAAAAACAAATCCCAATGAATCTTGATACTCAAAAAGAAAAAAGTATTACTAGACACAAAACTTATATAAAAATAACAATAAATTGTTAAAAAAAAAAAAAGGTATTACCAGCAATAAATAAATAAAATTTAGTTGGCAATAAATGACCCTCTGCGGTTGATATGCCATAAAAACAAAACCAACCAACCAACCAACCAACCAACAACATATGGGGGAAAAAAAAAATATATAAACTACAAGTCTTCCATATTTAAATTATAAACCACAAGTGACACAGGATAATGATTGACTGGTTGTCAGGCCAGATTCTTTTTTGAGAGTCAAACTTAAATTGCCTCCATTTTATTTATATATATATATATCTCACTTCAGTTGGTAATTTGTTCCAGAAGAGACAACTTAAGTCGAATTTACTTGTCACTAAGCTAAATCATGAATAACCATTCCCAGTTCTCCATTTTATCTATAAATGCATTTTTAATAATATATGGTCAATAAGAATCTATTTTAAGCTTACAAACAAATAAACTTTAGTTTTTAATATAGTACAGAAAAAAAGTGATCTAAATTTATGAATTCATGTACATATATACTTGTAAATGTTTACAATTTGGCAATCGTTACAGTACATTGGACTATTTGTTAACGTGGCTTGCTCTAAAATGATTTTGTGAGGTTAAATAACAAATACAGTTATTAAAATTGTTAGGGATAGAACAAATTAAACTAATTTATGTTAATTATTTTAATATTATTTGATATACTTCTATTCTTATTTATTGTATAGTAACATGATTTTATGTGCTTTTTAACACTTTTCTAGTGATATTATGACTTCAATATTTGTGGTGGACAGACATAAAGTCAAATAACATGACTTGAACTTGATTTTAATTTTTTCATATATTTTTTTTGATAAACAATGTATAATCAAGAACATTTTGAGCTCTCACACAGTGTGAGGTCATAGAACTGCATTCCAAATTTACGAAACTGCATCTGCTATTTGGTAACTTATCGTTGCTTAGCAAAGTTTTATGTCAACACAAGATAAAATCATCTTTGATGGTGGATGTTTTTATGTTAATGTCCCTGTAACCTCTCTGAAAATGGCTCACGTGAGCTGAAAGCTTAGAACCAACATAAAAAAATATCCAAATGTTGGAGAATTTTTGTCTTTATTTACTCGTGAAATTAAAGCCAAAATATGATATTTAGAATGGCTCATGATTAAACATAATAGACATTCATTGTTTCTTATATTTAACAGTATAGAAAATTATCTGCTGCCTCAATACACTAATTATATATATATAAATATAGACATACACACACACACACACGATTTGAATATATGGGATTGTAATTCACCAAGATGAATACAGTAAGTAAAGAACAGGTCAGAAAAAAGTGTCTTTAATCTAACATATTTCACTTTAACGAGCTTTTTCAGATTTGTCTTAATAAAACTCTGAAGAAGTATGTTAAAGTGAAGCATGTTAGATTAAAGACACTTTTTTTCTTACCTGTTCTTTACTTATTCTACTCATATATTACATTCAAATTTTCCCCCAAAACTAGAAAAACAGTCCAAAGTAGAATTTTTAAAAAAAATCCCAACTGAATATAGGTTGTTCAATATCTTAGTATTATTTTGAATCATTGTTCTCATCTTGGTTGATATAGACACAATTGTACACATATTATAGATACAATGTTTTGACCAGGTACCCTCTGCTCATCACCAGGTGTCAACTGATTGGCTGATATTGATTATCTGTTGATTGTGATATACCCTGTGATATCAGTAATTGTTCGTTCTTATTGGAATTGGTGCATCACTACCAGATCCAAGAACTGAACTCATGATCACTAAATGATAGTAATTTTCAATGAGTAATTTTTTGCTGTGTCTATAATAACATCTATATCAACCCAGATAATACGAAATAATACCAAGATATTGAAAATTACTCATCTCAGAAATAAATACTAGAATTATGAAAAAAATGGTACAAACCCACTAACAAACAGTTGTTAAACCCATCTGAGACTGAATATAAAATACACTACAAATATCTTTTGAGATGTTGGCATGGTGGATATGGCAGTTGGTTATGTATGTGTGTTACTATCATGTCAGGATATCAGTCCTTGGATTTGGTAGTGACCTACCAATTCCAACAAGAAAGAATAGTAACTGATATCACAGGATATATCCATATCAGCCAATCAATGGACACCTGGTGATTAGGGTAACAGATCAAAACATTGTATCTATAATAACATCTATATCAACTAGGATGGAAACAATAGTTCAAAATAATACCAAGGTATTAAAAATTATTCATCTCAAAAATAAATAGTAAAAAAATAGATTGTTCAGTTAAAATTTATTTTCTTTAGATAATTTTTCTTTTCTTTGTTTTTACTGAAAAAATCTGAACTGATAAGTTAATGTGACACTATTTGAAAGGCTCTAATAAATTGAAGAGAAACTATCACCAGACTTGAATGAAAACAGAAAAAAATGCTAATTAAGTTTTTTCATCTGTTATATAAAACAAAGAGACCATCTGGTTTTGGTCAAGACTGAGATTAAGTGATGGCATATTCTAAGGACCTCCAAGAAAGAATAGATAATATTTTTAGGACTATTGAAAATGATCTACCAGCTTAGATAATATTTTTACAACCATTGTATATGGAGCAGCTGCTAGGTGTGAAATTGGGTCAATTGATGAGAGGTGACTTTTAAGAACAGACAAGCTCCCAAAAGAAAATGGAAAAAATGTCTCAAATCAAGGGACTGTCCCTTTTCTTTTGTCACTTGTTGGAAAAAGAGTTGAAATAATAAGTCTTAGGTGCAAAATCAACCACACACAAAAGCATGATAAATGATAATCAAAATTTGGCCATTTGAGCTAGACCACACCCCTTAAGCAGTGATGGTAAAAGGCACTCACACATAGTGGAAAGGAGATGGGATTGATCAGGTAACTAAAAGGAGGAGAAAGCTCAGATAGAATTCCAAGTGGGGAGGAGAAACTTCTCCATACTTGGGCATTTGTAGGGAGAGCACTGATTGGTTGTTTTGGGAATGCTGGCATTCCCAGAGCACATCATGCCCCACCCCAGCCCTTAAGTGCATCAATGTGAGGTGCATTTGACAGTAGGCATGGCTGGCTTTCATTGCACCTGAGTTCAGGGCAGCCAACTTCTGTTAGAGAGAGGGTACAGACATAGAGGGTGTGCAGACCAGAGTGAGAGAAAGATGAGATCATCACTTCATCTGATCTGATGAAATTTGCTGCCCTGAAGAAAAACCTCTGACTTAAAGCCTTGTTCCAGAAGTCTCATTATAAATCAAGACAACAAACACTGTGCCATGATAATTGGGAAGGGTTGATAGTTATTGAATGGAGAATATAGACCTGTTTTAGCCATCAATAATTGTACTAACAACTTTGTATCCAGGACTTGAATAATAGAAAACTATTTATATACAATTTTTTTTTTTTTCATGTGACTTTATTCCAACTAAACCAAACCAAGTCATTCATTCCAGTTGACCATTCAGACCAAGCTTGTCTTGTGATCAATTAACACAATGTGGGGCAGGACAAGGCTTGGGCTGAATTTTATATTAATACAATCTTTATCAAATTTTGTTAAATATAAAAAATGATTACAGCCTACTCTTGGATGAGAAACATAATAAACAGTGAGTGGTGGAAATGTAATAAATGCATTTGGAGCAAGAATAAAAAATTTCTAATACACATTGGTTTTAATAAATGGAGTTGGTGAAGGATTAAAAAATAATCTTTTCAACTCTAATAAGACCTCCAAGAATAGAACTAAAAATAAATGTCCATCAATGTCTTTAAGTAAAATGCATTAACATTACAAAAATATTTCCATGACGTCTTACTAACTTTAAAATATATATTAATGTCTCTCAATGGCCAACAAATAATATATAGGTAACCAATACATCTGAAAATGCATTAATAAAATAAAAAATATTTGTATAACATTCATTTGTTCTTTCTCTTTTCAAACACTATTTGACTAATTAATAAGCAGGTGGAGTGCAAATAAGCTCCAGGGTTAGGTGTAAACATAAAAATTCCACTGTCTCCCCAGGATGATATAAAGAGCCAACTATGGTAACATTTAAACTTAGATTTCTTGGTCAGAATGCATAAACTCTAGCCACCTGACCATGCACCAATATATATATATATATATATAAAATTCTAAATATCATATTGCTCTGAATAATATCCATTGAGCTCTGTATACAAATGTATCTCTTAATATTTTATATTAAATATATCTTTTTGGATTATCCTTTGTTTATAGATTGATATCATTATGTCTCTCTTCCATATATATATATATATATATATATAATTTCATCCTAAACAAGGCACTAAAGTCACTAAGATACAGGGGTTTACAGTGGTGGTGGTGTGTGGGGGGGGAATTGTCTAGAACATAGTAAACCAACTTTCCTTGAAATTGACTCAACACAATATTTACACTTCATGTCATTGGAAAATGTTAGCTTGAGGAGGTACAATGAGTCATTCTCCTGGAGGTTACTGATGGAAGTCAGAAAATCAGATGATTAACAGAGATCAAGTTCTTTTCTGACACACATACATATATATATATAATTAGTTTTAGTGCAAAGAATCTCTCTCTGTCTCATATATAGTTTTAGTGCAAAGAATTTGTCACTTTAACTGAGCAGGTTCATACCAACTTCAAAGTTTCATGAGGGCACTGTTATGATCCCTTCACTCATCTTGGCTGGGTTTCTTGTTGTTGAGTCCCAGTTTTTTTTCTTATTTATAAGGAGCTTGGTATGATTTGATATTTTGTGGGATTGGTATTGTTTATGATTGGTTGGTTTTCTTTTCTTTTATTTTTTATTGTGCAGATGTTTGATTTCTTTTAATATTTTTGTTGTTGCTTTTTTAGTGTATGTGTGAGTGGGTGTTCACTTAATTGTTTTATATCAACACTATCTCCACCCTGATATTTACAAAAAAAAACCCTGCTTACCAAATACCTACTGACAAACAACCTTGGCGCTAAACATTATCATAACTCAAGCCCTTATGAAAACAAGCTTTACAGAACATCAGGCTTACGGCCATATCACATTGAATACACCGGTTCTCGCTCGATCACCAAAGTGATGCAACATTGAGCCTGGTCAGTACTTAGATGGGTGACCGCTTGGGAATACCAGGTGCTGTAAGCATTTAGTGACGGATGAGCGTTGTGGTGCAGTGGATATTGGCTCGGAAAGAGAAATTGGTGAGCCGAGTTCGAATTCCAGTTGAATACCCTGCATTCACTTAAGCACTGGTACCCTTGGGAAAGGTATTAATCCGTCCCTTCCTTCCAGTTATGGGTTAAATAACAAGGGTAGGACTTGGGGACCCTGCCCTTAAAAAAAAAACAAATTCCAATGAATCTTGATACTTGAAAAGAAAAAAGTATTATTAGACACAAAACTTATAAAAAACAACAATAAATTGTTGAAAAAAAAAAAAAAAGGTATCACCAGTAATAAATAAATAACAAAAAAAAATTTAGTTGGCAATAAATGATCCGCCGAGATTGATATGCCATAAAAACAAAACAACCAACCAACCAACAGAACATCAAATATGAACACAGCCACTATGTCTTGGCTATTATTAGAAATTAACAGTACATAGACATGAAAGACATGAAATAAAACTAAAGAAAATTACCTTGTCAGTCTTGTTCAAGAAAACATATTAAAGATGCATTGCTGCCCAAATATACAACTATAGATCGTACATGTTTTTGTGTAAACATACAGCTCAGGCCAGTATAAACATAATCAATTCACATACTGTTCACTTCTTCCAGTTTTACCTGGAAACCCTGATTTTTTTCTAAATTTAATTGCTTGTCAAGTCATCACTGAAAACTGTCCATTTTGTAAAAGTAACAACCAGCAATTATAAACCACAATAATAGAAATCATTAAAAACAAAATAAAAATCATTCAACTCAAACAATAAATTACCATAGTATATAATATAGATTTAATAATATTGCTGCTAAATAGATATTTCTAAAGTTTGGCCTAGTTTGAAACAAGACCACTTAGTTATGATTGAAATCACTATCAATGTCTTGGAAGTTTCAGTTGCTTGAAAATAAAATTGCCAAATATTTGTGGTAAATCAATAAAATAAATGGTACATCAAAAATAAGGCTCCTAATGTTTCCAAAATAATATATTATAATTCTCTTTATTCTTTCATTCCTTAGTTAGCATGTACAGTTACACCATTACAGCTTGTCTGTCCCCATCACATTAATTCTTGGTATAGCAGCAGCAGACAGTAAGAAAGAAAAGGTGATAACATGATCATGCATTTAAAGTTTACTTCAGTAAAATGGAAAAAAACTGTCAATTTTAATTCTTTTCATTTGTACCCTCTTACTTCTTTAAATTGTAACCTGGATTCAGACTTCTGATTCTTATTCCAATATTTTGTTCAAGTTGTTAAACTCAAATATTTGATGATGCAATAGAGGAATTTCCACCAATATTTATAACTGTGGAAATCAAAAGGAGCTTATTCAGTCATTAAATTAAGAATTAGAATTGATAAAAAAATTCAAATATTAATTCACATTGCTCTATTGAAGAAATCTAGGAGGCTTAAGACTATTAGATCTACTACTCTACTATTTAGACAACAGAAATAAGATGAACGAAAGATTAATCAATAATTAATGAATTCACAATGCATCATTTAAAAACACTTGTCCTTGACAAATTTGATATTTCTTGCATTTCTAGAAACTTTTATATTTTGTTTCCAAAATTGTGACAACTTTCCTCTTAAAAATTCCACATTACTTAATTTTATATTTCCATTCATACAAATTGAGCATAAATTTATAGCTTCTATGAAAGCTCATAACAACTAATCATAATTGAATAAGTATTAATGATGTTATGCAATAACCCAAAAAATAATAATCTTAGGAATAATAATTACATAAAATAATTGCAATAACAGCCAATACAACAGCATACAAATAATTTCATAATTAAGTTAGCAAGAACAAACATTAATAATTTTATCATTTACAATTCTAATTATTGGAATATTAATCTTGATGCAAATAATGAGAGTGCTCTTTATAATAAGGATTAATAGGAACAATTATTATAATGTAGTTAATAAGAACATCACTGATATTAAAGATGGATAATGATTGAAGCAAACATCTCAAACCTTGTTCTGGTTCTCAATCCATCTCTTTAGAAATAATTATTAATTCCCCAAACTCTTCAATATTTCCGGAATCATCCACTCAATTAGATGCAAATTTTAAACTTGCCTTTGTTTCTTTTTTATTTATTAAACAGAGATGGAGTGAATGGGGAGGCTATGATCCAGTTTTGACATCTTGTCAAAATAGAAACAAAGAAAAAAAAATTGAGAAAGTATAAATATTAAAAACAAAAAAAATGCAATGAATGAATGAATTTAAAATAGCAATTTAAAAAAAATGCTTTCTCTTGTTTGTTTTTTTCATATTCTCTCTTACTGCAGTTCAAATGCAAAGATTGCTACTTAAAAAAAAAGAAATAAACAAAAGATGTAACTGACTCATGTTCAATATTAATACTGTTAACGGTCATGTCACGTTGAATACACCGGTTCCCGCTCGATCACCGAAGTTAAGCAACGTTGAGCCTGGTCAGTACTTACGTGGGTGACCACTTGGGAATACCAGGTGCTGTTAGCGTTCACGGATGTGCGTTGTGGTGCGGTGGATGTCGGCTTGGAGGGGGAAATCGGTGAGCCGAGTTCCAATTTCAGTTGAGCACACTGCACTCACTTGCGCACTGGTACCCTTGGGAAAGGTATTAATCCGTCCGTTCCCTCCAGTTATGGGTTAAATAACAGGGTAGGACTTGGGACCCTGTCCTTAAACAAATCCCAATGAGACTTGCTCCGTCAGGGAGGAAGCCCGCTCAACCCGACTAGGGTGAATGCGGCATACATACATACAATATTAATACTTCTTCTTTTTTATTTCCATTTTTGTTTTTAATCTTTCACCTCACTCTTTCTGTTTTTATCGTTTATCATTTTACTTTGTCAGATTGTGAGGCCACACGACTTCTTTTCAAATTTTTTGATTCAGTGCAATTTTATTTATATAGAACCAACTGTCACCAAAGGAGTATGTTCTCTCTCTATTTGAATTTGTCAACTTCTTTCTCTTTGTCCAAAAATATATATCTTACATTTCTTGGGCATCTAGACAGCAATGTTTAGCAAATTCTATCAACTAGACCTTTACTATTGTAGTAAGTTTAATCTTCACTGGGTATCTTATATATTTATGACCTTGTATCAAAATATGCTTTGTAAATAACTGTAATCATGTGTATATGTGCATATATACATACATTGTGTATTAGGCAGCGATCTTCTTTTATACAGGTTTCAGTAAAAAGGATTAATAAGACTGATATTTTTTAACCTTTTTCTTGCATGCATACAAGAGACCACTCTTTTTGATATAAAGTATATGAGACCTGTTCAAATGATCTTTGGCTCTAAGCACTTTCAACAAGGATGTCCTATATATAATTTCCTACTACTGCCAAAATTATTTTGTGGATACCCAATTTTAAGTAATTTTATATCGTTTTAAACATTGTCAATTAAATTTACCCATCTGCACATTCAAGGAACTTAATAAAGATAGAGGGCATGTTTTCTTTACTAAGTCTCTTGAATGTGCAAGCTGGTTACCAAAAAAAAAGAAAAAAGTAGGGTATCTATTCAGACGTATGTCCATAAAATAATGTTTGGAGTAATGAGGAACATGGTGCAATGGGTAAATAGTCACCATTTCATATTTTCAATTTCACACGTGCATTTCTTTTAAAATTTTGTAATCTGCACAGCATAGTAGGGTCAGTTGAGCCCTATGAGAAAAAGAGCGTCATGACACAATTTACTCCACCAGAAATTTGGACACAGCATGCTGTACTTCTTGTTATTCATGCTGGAAGCTCTAATATGAACATTTCAGTGTGTTTGGGGGTCAATCTGAGGAAAATACAGAGGATTTGGAAAGAGTTGGAGGAGTCTAATGGTGATGACAAAGGTACAGTAGCTCAGAAAACTGATCAATCTGATAAGAAAAAACTCTTGAATTCATTGGTGAGATCCAGGCTATGATTGACAACTATCTCTATCCAAGTAAGTCAGGTTTATAGCCAGGGATACAGGAGTGTCTGATTTTCTTATCAGGCAGGTAGTACAAGAAGACATTTGGTATTTCTCATACAAGATGAAAAAAGAACAATTTTTATTTTAAGCTATCAAGGACAAGTGTGAGTGAGTGACTGAGTTTTGTTTAATGGCATAGCAACCTCTGTGGGTTATTTAATGCCAAAAAAGTAGAACTTTAAGGTATTTTTTTAATGTTCAGTTATAGTCAGTAGGTTGATTTAGTCAGATTTCGATGAAAAAATTTTTTTATTATTATTATTTTTTTATTTTAGAAAACTGAAGACATATTTGAGTTTTGTATTCAAAAATGTTTTGCTGGTAATAATTTTTTCCTTCAAAAATGTGTTATTGTAATAATTTTTTCCTTAAAAATGTATTGGTGGTAATATTTTTCCTTCAAAAATGTATATATTTCTATAAAAGTCTATTCTTATGTATATATTTCTATAAAAGTCTATTTTTATATTTTTGACCCCAGTTTGGGGATAAACTATTTACCCATAGTTGGGAACAACAGCAATTAAGAGGTGGTTCCATGCTCCTCACAACCTCCCAATCAGAGGCCTTGCTGCCGGATGTAGTTTATCATCATCCCCAGGACCAATGAAGGACAAGAGGAAAGACCACACTACAAAGCTTTTGAAAAACTCAAGCATCCGCTTTAATTGAAAATGAATTAGTTTTTCTCAGACAAGAGAAATTTCTGCCAGGATAAGATGGTGAACACAGAGAACAACTGTTGGCTTGCTGTGTCTCTAAAAGATGTACTGAGATTGACGGAAACCAAATATCCAGTCAATATCATGACTCTTGGAGTGATCACTAGTGATGACAATGTTATGCCTCCGTTCATCTTCCCATAGAGCCTCAAACTCATCATGGTAGCCTACATCAAGTACCATGAAAAGGTAGTGCTGCCCTGCATCAAAAGGGTAGCTGCTGGAAGAGCTATGTCTGGCAAAAGGACTCTGCACAATGACACACAAGCAATGGAACCCAGTTATGACTATCAGGCAATTTCTACGACCACATCAGCCTTTACTGCTTACCACCTAACTCTAACTCACTCCACCTTGATTATTATTTGTGGGACGCAGTTGAGCAAGAGACCAACAAAACTATTTGTAAACACCAAAAATAAACTGAAGGCAAGGATTATGGTAGCATTCACCAACTTAAACAAAGAGACCATCTAGAAAAGTTGCAAGAGATTTCGAAGTCATCTAGAGGCCATGGTTGAAGCCAATGGTAATTTTATTGAATAAATTTAATTTTTAGTATTTCAAGATATTTTTGTGTAAATTTAGTAAATGTACATGTTAAAATGAGATGTCAATGTTATTTTAATTTTTATCCCTTTTAATGACATTTTATCCATTGCACCCTGTAATACCCTACAATTCAAAATTGGTAATTTTTTAAATTGGTCCTTAAAGTAGTTGTTTTGTAATTTAAAAAGGAAAAATTATTAAACATGTTTGAAAAAAAAAAAAAAAAGTGAGACATTATTTTTTTATTAAAAATTTATTACGACAAAAGAAAAATGATTTTTATGATTAAATTTTGCTTTCATCAAAATATCTTCTTTTAGCCTTGATTACTGCAGCATACATTTTTGGCATTCATTGCAAAAGTTTTCCCAAAGTGGAAGTTTGATAATTGGTTCCATTTTTTTTAAATGACTAAGAGCTCTTTCTGATTATTTTTTCTCACACTTCTGTCATATTCATCTCATGGTAATTTGGGTGGGGGCCTTCAAACTTTTGAACTTCAGTGTGTGTGTATATATATATATATATATATATATATATATATATATATATATCCTTCTTTTATACAAGTTTCATTGAAGATGGCTGAGAAGGCATTGCAATTTAACTTTTTGTATTAAATTTTTGTTGCATTCATGCAAGTGATTCCTTTTCTGAACATAGACATATAAAACTGTCCATATGATCTAAAGGTCTGAATGGTTTTAATTAATTTATTAACTTTTATCAATGATATTTTTTGGTTAACTGAATATGTATTATTTTTTTTTAATTGCATATATAGGAATGAGAATCTACAGATCATTTGGACAGTTTTTACATACTTTATATCTAGAAAAGGAATCAGTTATTAGAATTCAAGTAAAATTTAATGAAAAGCTCAGTTGCAGTGCCTTGTCAGTTGTCTTCAATGAAACTTGTATATACGTATATATCTCAATCAGCAGATGAGCAAGACCCATGCTGTCAAACCCTCAGTCATATATATATATATATATATATACATATATATACTAGCAGTATAGCCCGGTGTTCCTCGGGTGTAATGAAAGCTTTAAAACTAATCCATGGTCCTGGAGCTCAGACTCAGCTTAAAGAATATTTGTGTGAAGTTTGGTGAGAATCGGATAAAAATTGTGGGTTTGTATAAAGGACATACAGACAGATAAACAGACACACACACACAAACATCTTGCCTTTTATATATATATATATATATATATATATGTATATATATTATCGATTTTCTGCACTATTGTAAGAACTGCAACCTTGAAACTTCTGAGTATCGTTTCTTATGTCTTTGTCTATGAGTGTATCAAATTTGATTAAAATTGGATCACTCCTTCTATAACCTGACTTTTTCGATTATCGATTTTTGATATTTATCGGGGATACCTCAACACAAAACCTAGCTAAGAACACTCGCAGACACTTATAGTACAACTGTGTAAATTTTCAAGAAAATCGGTTCAGCCGTTTCAGAGTCTATAGGTAATGGATACAGACACACACACACAGACAAAGTTCCATTTATAAATAAGTTTATATATATATATATATATATATATATATATATATTTGAATACATTCATTTTTCTATATTTGGATATGTGTCAGGTTTTCTGACACCACATGGCTTAGGAATGAATTAATCAGGAAAGAATACAAGAAATGGACAATTTTAGCAATGATGAGAAAGTGATATTAACATTTTTACAAGGATCTGAAAGGAGGGAATTATGGACGAGTTCTTCAGAAAGAGAAAATAAGTCATTGAAATTTATGACAAAGTGCCATGAATTTCATTATAGAAAAAAATAAAAAAGGAAAGAGGTGGATAGGGATAGAGAGGAGAAATAAAATGATGGGAAGGAGAGAGACAATAAGATGGAAGAGTAAAAAAAGAGAAAGGTTTAAAGTGAAGGAGAATTGATTGATTGACAGATATTATATCATTAACAATGAGAAAATAAGTGGGGCACTTAGCATAACATAATTCTCAGCAAAATCCTTTCCAGAACAATTTGGCTCACATTGAGTAACTAGTTCTTGTGAATACCAAACTTAGTATATACAAAAAAAGAGTTCCCTGATGCAATGACAACATGAATTTAAGTGTGCTACTAGATTGGCATCTAGGTCCCACTCTTTTATTATTGAAATAGTTAAATGTAACCAAATGTTCTATTTCAACAGTTTCTTTTCTTGGACTTCCGCCTGTGAAACTCCCTTCCATTTACTTGCTTCCCTTATAGCTACAATCTCCAAGAATTTAAATGCAACATCAATTGCCATTTTCTGGAATCCCATTCATTTTTTATCCTTCCCTTAATACCTCCTGTACCCAGTCTTTTCTCTCACTGTAACTCCCTGTGCACTTGTGGGGATCCCGCCTTGCTTGGGGTAAAATGATTAAAAAAAAAATTCCCTCGGTTTCAACACTTGATCAGATTTTAAAGAGTCAGTTGGGCTGAGAATTTTTCAGCAACTACCATAAAACTTTGAAGGTAATAAGTATTTTGAATTTGGTGATCCTCTTGAGTCATTTAATGCTGAAAATTAAATTTTTTTTCAATAATATCTTCGTAAGTTTTTAAATTTTAAAGTTTGTGAAATATAATTACAGACTAGTTGTATAATTCATCTATAGTTGAAGTTGTCTGGATTAAATTTGGGTGTATAATTTACTTTTCCTCAAGTAGGTAAAAATGATTTTTTAAGAACATTTTTGAAAAGTTATTTAAGGTTATTCACCTTATAAAAGATTTTAATGGTTAGAGACAAATTTTTATGGTTAGAGACAAATTTGGCACCGTTTGTGTTTTAAAATGTTTTACTGTGTAGATCTTGCATACTATGCATTTAAGTGGATCATCATCATTTTAAAAGAAATGAATATGCTATACTGGGATAACCAATTCTGATTCTTGCTAAGACTACTACTTCTGTTTGGGAAAGCTTGGTGTTATGCCATCTTATCCCAAGTGTAGGTTTGATTTTACAAAATTTGGGTGAGTATTCCACAACTTTCCCAAGAGTATTTGTGTGGAAGTGAATGTGACGAATTCAACTAGAGCCAAGTTCGAATTTCAGTTGAATTCATTGCAATCACTTATGTACAAATACCCTTGGGAAAGGTACGAATCTATCTCTTCTTCCATCAGTTATGGGTTAAATAGCAGAACAAATTGGGTTCTGTAGCCTTGGTTGGCAGAAAGTAACCTACTGCAGGAAAATCTTCTACCCAGTTAGTCATGTCTCTTTCACAAAAGCGATGACACTTCCATAATTCTTGCCACTAATGTATTAATTACTGTTTTGAAATCTGTGTGAAGGACATTTGCTTTTGATATATTCATTTTTAGTGATTCTTTATCTGCCTTTCCATTTTCCTGGTTTTCTATATGGCTAGGGATCCAGCAGATGTATTTTGGGTAACAAAGTATATTGATTTGTTTAAGAGTTTGGTTATTACAGGATTGGTCAGGTTTTTATACTTCAATGATGTAATAACAGATAGGGAGTCTGGGAATATAATGAATCTGTCTGACTCACATCTGAAATAATATTCCAAAACCAAGTCTATTGCCATAGTTTCTAAACTAAATATTGAATGTTTGTCACATTGGAACCCTATTTCCAAATGGCTGGTATTAATTTTAAGTGATTTTAAGGATGAGAAGAGATTTCTCTAAAAATTGGAGAATACAGTTATTTTTGTTGAGAAAACTAGCCAAAGTGATAAAAAGTGGAAAATACAGATTTAAAGATACAAAGATTACGTAGAGTGAAAATTGCTTTTGTTGGGAGAAGTAAGCAAATTTATCAAAGCTAGTTATGTAAGCGCAGTCAAAATATTGTCAATGAGTTTTGACAATTCATGACCCTAGGTCAAATTTCAGTCTTCAGAATTTCCTGTTTACTGACTACCAGAACAGTCGGTACAAACAAGCAGATAATAACAGAGTATGTTTTCTCCCATTTCATTGGAAGTTGAAATGATTAAATAACATTACTTACATGTCGCAATGGTAAGTCATATATAGGGAGAGGAAATAGAAATCCCATCCCCACCTTCAACACTCCGATTTTGTGCCTTTTTAATAAAACTGGGGTGGAAAACAAAATTCAGTGAGACAGGGACCAGCGAGGAATTGATGCGGTCAAGCTGAAATAGCCTGATATCAGAGATATTGCAAGAGACGATCTGTTCAAATTCGGTGAGCTGCAAATTAAGCAAACCATTGTTCTGTGGAGACAATAGATCACAAATATTAGCATGCGACTGAAATACCAGCCAACTGAATTTTTTTTGTGTCACTTAGCTTTGACTTGCTTATGATTTTGTATCTAGTCAAAAAAAAAAAAAAATATACATACATATATATATATATATATATATATATATATATAATGCATCACTCATTCATTAAAATGAATTGGAGCACTCTAGCTACTGGGCGCGTAATATGATATGCGCTAAAAAAGACTGCCTTCTTCCACCAAATGCCCCATGGCCCAGGGGTAGAGTCGCCGACTGACGCCAATTCAGTCGGGTTTCGAGCCTGGGTTAGTAGGGAGCAATCAGAGTCTAACTGTACTGATGAGCTGTGATACAGTGAAACAGATCTGTTTGCGGATGACAATATATATATATATATATATATATATATATATATATATATATATATATCTACATTGTGGTGTGGCAGCCTTAAATTTGTTTTTTCATTATATACCATTCCTTTGCATGCCTGGGCTAACCTAGTCAGGTGATGACGTGATCCTGCTTTGGACGATTTGAGATTTACAACACAACATGGGCAGAATTGACCAAAGGTTAGGAAGGTTGGTTGGACTCAACCAGGGCTCATGTTATAAGGTAGGCACTTTTGAAGTATGGTTTAATTTAGTATAGCTGAACATTCAACTCTATCAATATTTTTGGAGCCATCAATGTATATATGCTTTCAATTTGTATGTTTTTGTAAGATATTACAAATTTTTTCCATGAATACAGATGTTTCAGTTTTGGAGTGTTTTGCCAGACTTAAGTTGGCAAAAATATATACACTGAGTCTTTTGTCTGTATAATCTGAATCTATTTTCTTTGGCCTGCTTGTTTATTTTATTGAGGCGCTGAGGGAGTTGATGTTCAATTGTACAGAGATTTTTTTTTATCTATAACATATTAGAAAATCATCTACATACAATGAACAGTTAACTCCAGGGTTCTAACATTTAATAATGCCATTTATTTTGACATTAAAGAGTGTTACCAATGCTATGCTACCTTGAGAGACACTGATTTCTTGCTCATATAAGTCTGAGATTGTGGTACTGACAAAAACATTAAAAGGTTCATTCTGTCAGGAAGTTATTGATAAGAATTGGTAATAGAATTTCTGATAAAAAGACTCCAGTTAAACCAGGTGATCAAATGTGCTTTTGTTCTTTCTGAAGTCAGATTCCAAATTTGTAATTTTATTATTAACAATTCTTTCAAACGTTTTGTATAAGCAACTCATCAGTGCGATTGAGGGATTTTGTAAGTTTTTCGAGGTTTTGAAATTAGAATTACAATAGCTTGTTTCCAGAAATTAGGAATATTACCACCAACCCATGTATTGTTAAAAATGTTGAGTAGGTAATTAAAGGAAATATTTGCAAATTTTTTTAGAAGTACATAGTGAATTTTGTCTGGGCCAACTGTTGAGTTGTGTGATTTTGTTTTTTTATAGAATCTAATAATCCTGATAAAGTAAGACCTTGGTTGTAATTTTCTTGTTTGAGGAGAAATTTAATTTTTTATTCTTTTCATTTATTTTGATATTCTGTATTACTAGTATTATTTAAGGCAGAGTTTTGAAAGAACTTTTGTGCTAATAAATTTGCTCTCTACTCTTCTCAGAGTCTTATCATGAGAACTGGTTGGGAGGAATCCTATTCTCCCATGCATGTCAGAGATGCAAAAATGGTATGCTCAGGTTAAGTATTTACATGTAGTCAACAATAATTTCTTTCATTCATCTACCCCAGTAACGTTGAATTTAAGTTTTTATTTTTGATGATACATTCTAGTTATATAACCTGATTGACTATCCTTTAGTACCAATTTGATTAAATTTGGTTGGTGTGTAGGATTTTCTTTTTTGGTCAGTTTTGAAGTTGTTTTTTGTGGGTGGAATGGTACCAGGGCTTGACATGTCTAGACAATTAATCAGATTAAGCCTTTCTAATTGCTTGTCTAGCCCAAGTAAGGGCCAAAGTAGTGTGTTGGAATTCAAAAGTATTCTAATGCCTAACACCTGAAGCCTTCAGCTACAGGGATCATGTCCTCAGGCATCATGTGTTGCCACTCATGGCAAACAGGTGGCCACAGTGGTGGGGGTGTCTTACTTCTCTGCAGAGGGGCAATCAGGGTATTCTGAAGCCCCAGTCAACAGGGTGATGATTTATTAATAATAAAAAAAAAAATCATCAAGGTTAGATATTTTTTAAGCTGTTAATGATTTAAATCATACATTCTAAACCTTAACTTGTGGTTAACCACTTCAGTTCAGTTTCTTGTGACTCTATAAAAACAAAAATATGTTACTATTTCCAGAACCATAAATAGATCTATCTCTCCAGTTCTATTTATCTGAGCAAAGTGCTTATAATAAGCCAACTGCTATAAACAAAAAATACAGACAAAAACAGGTATGCAACTCAACCTGAAGATGTGAACAACACCCAAAATAGAGGAAACCAAATGGTAAAATGTCTGAAAAGTATGTAGTTTCAGAGAAATATTTTGTGAAATATAAGACCTTCCAATCTGTCAAGGTTGGGTTGGAGAAGGCAATCTGTTTAGGGTTACATTCATATATTTTAGGGGCAAGGAAAGTTTTTGGGAAAATTGCCAACTTTTATAACATATCAGACACATTGCAGTAAAAGTTGTTTTGTATAAAGATCTAGTAAGTATATATATATGTAACTTTAAATGTTATTTTGGTGGATGCTTATATTTGAGAAATCTTACTAAAGAAAAATGTGCTCTCCAGTAGGATTTAAACCTGCATTACCCTGGACAGAAGGAACTGTCATTAGATTTGATGTACTTTAGATTGGCTCAGCTACCAAGAACTTTGCTAATTAAGCAAAATCCTTCACTTCATAGATTCTTGAAATTTTATATCTGCTTAGTGTCATATCCAAATGTAAGCAAAATAATTTCTAAAGAAGTAACAGATTTTTTATTTATTTATCTAATAGATTTTATCACTTTAAACGTTATTTTTTTTTGGTGCTGGTGAGGGTACTCATACTTAAATAGATACTTTATTTATTTAACAGTATATTTATGTATTTTTGTCTACCAGCCTGAATATTCAAGAAATCTTAGTAACTTTTTGTTGCATATTGGTTACAATTGTAAACAATATGCAACAAAGGATTAAAGAAAAATTTGTAAGTTTTGGATTCAAACCCTTGTCTCTCTAAGCAAGTAGCTCAAAAAAGAAAAAAAAAGAATATTTCCAGTAAACAAAATACTTTGGTATACTTTGAAACAATTCTTGTAAAAATTCATTATTCATTGATTCATTATTCATTGGCAAGACAATAGTGTCCATAATATGTTTTATTCATGATGGCAATTAAAAGCTTTTTGATTGAATAAAGTACTAGTTTTATTGTATTTTTTTATTTTATGATTCAGAGCAAATTTTCTCTCACTGGGGTCCTATTTGACAAAAAAAAAAAAAAAAAAAAAAAAAAAAAAGATGAAGGCTTTAAATTCTCCAAGGACTTGTTCTTATAACTCATATAAACATTAAATGCTATAAAAAAGAATTTCTGGTAATTTCATAAATTTAAATAAGAGGGGAGTAATAGATGTAAGAATTTAAAAAAAAAAAATTATTTAGATTTTCTTAAAAAGAGCCATTTCAAAAATAATTTCAATCATTCAGGAATAAGTTCTGATCAGTCAGTTAAGTGCCATACATGATATACACTTTGGCAATCATGTCTTAAAAGAGACATGACTGACTTGGCAGAAGATTATCCTTCAGTAGGTTGCCATTGCTTTCTGTGGTAGACTGGTTGCCTGCCAAGGCTATAGAACTCAATCTGTTTTATTATTTAACCCATAACTGGAGGGAAGAGATGAATTAATACCTTTTTCAAGGTTATTTGTTTGTTAGTGAATGCAAGGAATTCAACTGGAATTTGAACTCGGCGCCCTGATTTGTCGTTCTAAGTCAATAAAAGTTCTGATACTTTTATTAAAATCTGACAATTACTTGATTTTTGCAAGAATTTTCAAATCAGTGTGTTTTTCTCTGTAAAAAGATGGATCTATTTAAATTATATAGCAAAACAATTCTAAAATAAATAAAAGCCTTGCCGGGATTTGTCATTGGCAGCCATAATCACAATAATGTAAGATATGCAGATGACACAGTGCTGATAGCAGACACAGAAAAGAAAATGCAAAACCTCCTAAAGAAGGTAGCAAGAGAAAGTAATAAGAAAGGACTGAGCAGAAACTTCAAGAAAACTGAATGTATGTTCATCAGCAAAAATAAAACCCTAAAACCCCCACTAAAATAAAACAAGTAAAAAATTTTAAATACCTGGAAAGTGTTCTGACAGGGGATGGAAAATGCAACATTGAGATCTGAAGACACATTTGTATGGTCAAAGACACATTTCAAATAAAGCTAACCAAAGTACTAAGAGATATGAAAATCTCATTGGAAACAAAGAAAAGAGTGCTGGACTGCTATGTGATATCTGTCCTTCTGTATAGCAGTGAATGTTGGAAGATCTCCTTGAGACTTAAGGCAGCAAAAATGTGGTTCCCCAGAAGGATGCTGAGGATACCATGGACTGAACACATGAGAAGTGTTGGAGAGGATGCAAACGAGAAGATAACTCATAACATCAGGAATAGACAGCTGAAGTTCCTTGGACACGTAATGAGGAAAAGGGGCCTGGAGAATCTAATACTCACAGGAATAATAGAAGGAAAGAGAGACAGGGCAAAGCAGTGCAAGACATATTTGATAGGTTTGAGCAAATGGATGGAAGAGCAGGGTTTGGCAAAGATACCAAGAGGAAAAATACTGAGAATGACAAGAAACAGGGCCAAGTGGAAGTCCATGATCACCCATGTCCTGAAGGGACACAGCACATGAAGAAAAACTTTTAAAATGAGATGATAGTATTATTTTTATTTTTGCCAAGTTTTGATGACAATTAATCCATCAAAACCTATAAACATTGTCAGCAATATAAATGAGCTGAGCATCCATGAGTACAGTGGGGTATATATAAGAAATTGAAAATAGAAAAAAAAACAACATTTTTTTAATCTTCAAAAGAAGTTACCTCCACTTCAAAAAATAAAATTGGGTCACATCTGGAATTTATTTGGGAAATCCTGCAAAGGTATTAAAAAGGTTGGAGGGGAAAAAAGTAAAAATGATAAGAAAATCAGAAAACCCTAAATACCAGTTGATGTTTTAGGATGCCTGTTAACCCCCAACCTTTCCTAACCATTATCTTGGCAGCAATAAAGAAGCAAATATTAATTATAAGAGCCAAGAAGTCTGATTGGAGAGGGGAGTATTAATCACCTTGAAGTGAGGAAATGTAAAAGAAAAAAAAAATAGGTCACAGACAAGACATAGCTGATTGTGGCTCTCCACAGATTCTATTTTTTTTTTTTTTTTTTTTACTTACTTTGATTTTCTATCTCTCTTTGGAAAGATAGTGGTTTTCTATTGCCTTTTTCATGGATATGAATTGAGAATAGACCTTTTCTTAAATTGGCTTCTACCTAAAACTACATAGACCAGTCTACCTTGCTGTTTAACTCTATAGATACTGGAGAGGAAATGGATTCATGCCTTTCTGAAAATAAAATTTACACACAATTTTGCACGAAAAAAAGTTGGCAAGAAGTTTTTCAGAAACAGAGGAAGAATGACAGCTTAAAATGTATTCTCAGCTAGCCATACTTATGTGTTCCATGTCCCTTCAGTAGATAGAAAATCATGGATCTCTACATATTCCTTTTCCTTTATGTGTGAATTACAATGACTTCTCGGGAAAGATACTGGAATAAAAACTACTACAGTATTGTCTTCATGATTTTGAACTGTGAGAAACCCTTTTCTTGGACTAGTTGCAACCTAAAGCTAGAGAATCCATTCTATCCCATTATTTAATTCATAGCAGAAGGCTATTTGGAAAAGAAATTCAATATAGAAAATACTGTACCAGAAGTATTTTGCAACAAAACCAAAACCTCAATCTGAAAACTTGAGTCATGTTCTTAAATAGCCTTGTCAGATTGAGATGCCATGTACAGCACCCATTTAGAAATATCTAAACTGTCAGCTGAATATAATTGCTTCCTAAGACCAATGGTGAGAAAAAGGCTTTGAGGAAGTAAAATCTGAGGGTCTTGGCAATGATTGTACTTCTTTGAACATTGTAGACTGGCATGACAGAATCATGAACAAAGAACTGTGCCAAATAACAAAAACCACATCGTTTGAGGAATATCAGCAGCAGCAACAACTAAAATGGATGGCATATCTAACTCAAAGAGAAAAATAACAATATAATCAAGATGTTAATTTTCCATACTACTTCAAATAGAAGGTTCAGAAAGAAACCCCTATCAATAAAAAAAACTATTGGACTTGAGAAACCTGTTTTCCTAAAAAAGCATTTTAAAAGAAAAATTTGATAAATTTCAAACAGAAAAAGTACTGGCTGCTAGGTCACTGAATGCCAAGTGTTTCCTTGTAGGGAAACAGCTAATATTATCATTAACATTCAAGGTATTGCATTACAATCAGATAATTATTATAAAATAATCTTAGACTTAACTACTTGGCTTCACAATAAAAATTAAACCCTAACCAGATTTTTTCATGTGGGTATTGATCCCCATACTCACTATTTTCCTGGGAAGTGTCTGAATTAACAGCCTTCTCTTCACTATCTTGTCTCTACCAATACAACCTGGATTCATTCAGTTTTCATATAAACACTGAAAAGGTAACCTCTTTTTTTCTTTTTGACAATTACTTCCTGCTTCTATACTTTGCAATTTTCAAATTGTATAAAATGATCTTGTTCTACCTGTTTTATTTTTCATGTCATGTCTCTTCAGGATGTAGATAATCATGACTCTCTACAGATTCTGTCTTTTTTTTTTTTTACTATTATCCGTGAATATCTATGCTTTCTTGGGAAAAATAGTGGCATGGTTTGATATTGAATTCTAAATCTTCAAGATGACTGAGTTTTCCTTCTTTTAGATATTGTCACTCAAGGCTAGAGAGCCTAGTCTATTTCACTATTTAACCTGAGGGAAAAGATGAAGACATGCCTTTCCTTTCCCAAGTCTGAAAGTAAATGCAAGTGATTAGTTTAGGGTTTAAAACTGGCTTACTGATTCCATTACACTACCTGCTCAAACTTTTACTTTACTGAGCATATTGAGAAATATTCTTATCTTCTGAGGTTGTTAATAATAAAAAAAAAAGGAAAGAAAAAAGGTAATGAAAGCTGAGAAATGATTGGCAAAGTTTGATCTATACAAAGTTTATTTTGAAATGATCCTACCAACATATATCAACAGTGCTTTAGTCCCCTTTGAAATAATTCCCTTTCAACCTGAAACTTTTCAATTCCCTTCAATAATTCTGTTGCATTCTTCTTAATCTCTTTTACAATATGAAATGTTCTTCCTTTTAATTTCTTTGGGAAAAGTCAGAAATCACAGGGAACCAAAACTGGATTGAAGAGGTGTGGGACTGACAGCCTTGGGCTCTACAATATTCAATTAAAAAGCCACATGACATTGAGAATGGAAATATAAAATATTCAAAATGACTAAATACTTCCCAACAGTCTGTGGTATCCCAAAATGTTTGATGCACCAATTTCCTTTAGGTGCAGCCTTCATGTTTTCATCACATATGGATTTTTTAGTTCTGAAGGCATTCAAAAACATGAACTACTTCTACTGGATTGCCAGCCAGGTTTGAAGTATTGGTACCAAAATTTTATCCATGCTTTGCTCATTGAATCTTCTCAGAAAGCTTTCTTAATCATTAGGATAGTTTTCAAGGATTAATGTCCAAGTTTCGAGCAAAACTTGATACATATTCACGTATTCAATGTATTATTTAAATTGTACACAAGCTCAGTCAATGATGTCTCACAGGTATAACTACAGAGTAGCATAAAGTCCCTTCTGATTGATTACAAGTCTATAAGCATTTATTTGGTTAAAAAATAAGTAAACTTTTTTTTTTTTTGGTAATCATTTCACCCCAAGCAAGGCATTTCACTGCCACTATTGCGCAGGGAGTTACATAGAGGGGAAAGTGGTGAGAAAGGATGGTTAGATATAGGAAATGTCAGAAGGAGGGTGATAGACGGGTAAGGATACCGATAATGAGGGTTGGGAGAATAGGTGACTGGTTGTTTCTGTTTCAATCTGTGAACATTTACATAGCATGTGCCCCTTTTGGTAGAGGGGTCTTGTCTTGCTACAGGGTTGCCATTTGCATATTCTAGGCCTTGTCAACAAATATGGCATAGTCTTACATGCCATCACTATCTCCCGTCATAAAGTTGTACTTTCCAGGGTTAGGGTGCAAGGAAAAAAAATCATGTAACACTTTGTTTTTCTATGTTACATGCATTTAATCTTCAGAAAGAAAAAAAAATCCTGTACAAAGTGATCTGCTTTCAGCTAACTCAACACGTGGTATCTGTCATCATACATCAATGTGCTGCCAAAATACAACTAGAGAAATATTCTGTTCCTGTCTTGATATTTCATAAAGCTGCACACTTCCATCCATTGTTTAGAGAAAAGGAAGTTTCAATGTTGGAAGCAAGTCTGCAATGAAAAAGTCTTAAATAATAAGACATTTTTTTCTGTCTTTCTTTTTTTTTTTTAACCTCTTTGTTACCCAAAGATTCATTTTCCTGCCATAGTTTCAGGAGTTTGTTGTCTGTTGTCAATAGTAGTGTATTGGTACAGACACAAATCTTAAACTACACACAAGATATTTCTCTTTCTCTGTGCTTACTCTCTCTTTCTTTTACCTCCCTCATTTTCCCCCTTCATCATCATTATATATTTTGTGTGAGAGTGTGTTATATTTCAAATTAGACACTGACTAAATATTAATGACTTTATTAATATTTGATAACAAAAAATAAAAAATGCAACCAACATTATTAGACTGGAGATAAGTGTTGCCAATGTTCATTTCAGAAAAGGACTCTGAATGTTAATAAAAGAAATGCTATTTTTTGACACCTCAAAATTCAGGTTAAATGGCATTATTTCTGTTTGTTTTTGTGTCTTTATATGAAAATGCAACAACTTGGTTGCCTTCAAGCTACAAAGTAATTCATATTCTGGAAATTTAGCAAAGAAAAGGAATCTCTTTATATAAAACACTATGACTTGATATATTTATTGGTCACACAAACCATTCTCATGCTACACATTTAATATTAAATAGATTTTTTAATAACACATCACTCAATAAGTCCCAGGCCTGACATATAGATAGCATCACTAATAAAAAATCCAGATGATTTTTATGAAGTACTAATCTTCAAATGTCATGTGACAAAATTTGGGCTCAATCGGATTATTAGTTTACAAATTATAGTTACCTAAGTGAAGCTACTGTTGCAAATTTTCAAAACAGTAGAAAAATCTGAATTTTGTGTGTTGATAAAGCATTGCTTTCTGGTGGGGGGGAAAAATACTGTTCAAGTGAAGCAATAGCTCGATAAGTTATTCAGACTTTGCTTCATCAGAAGCAATGGTTAAGAGGTGCTATACTGACTTTAAATGTGGTCGTACAGACACAAATGATGATGAACACTCAGGTTCCCCAAAATCAGCAGTTATCCTGGAAAGCAACAAACAAATCCACCAACTTGTTTTGGCTGACCATAAATTGAAGTTGTGTGAGATAGCAAAGGAGTTGAACATATCAGAAGGCAGCATATTCACCATTTTGCATGAACATTTGTCAATGAGAAAACCGTGTTCAAAGTGGGTATCATGTTTGCTCACAATTGATCAAAAACAACAAAGCATTGATGATTCAGAGCACTGTTTGTAACTGTTTCAATGCAAAATGAAGACGTTTTTGCACACGACAATGGATAAAACATCGAACCACCACTTCACTTTGAAGTTAAATTTGTAGTCAGTTGAATAGACAGCAGCAGGTGAAAGTTGTCCGAAGTGACCAAAGATGCAAACATAATCAGGCAAGGTTTTGGCCTCTGTATTTTAGGATGCGCAAAATATTTTGTTCATCGATTACCTTGAGAAAGGAATTTCTAGTGGGCATTTTGTTTGTCTGGTAATGTCTGAATGTTGATTGCAGAATGTTTGATATGAGGGTGAATTTGAAAAATAATATATATAGAGAGTGTGTGTGTGCGTGTAGACATAAGAATTAACACTGCATGGTGACGGTCAGTTTCACATTCCACTGACACATTGACGGTCGCCATTCAGTATTAATTCTAATATCTATAAAACCCAGCATTGCTTGGGTGTAACGAAAGCTTTAAAACTAATCTATGGTCCTGGAGCTCAGACTCAGCCTAAAGAATATTTGTGTGAAGTTTGGTGAGAATCGGATAAAAATTGTGGATTTGTATAAAGGATATACAGACACACACACAAACATCTTGCCGTTTATATATATATATATATATATATATATATATATATATATATATATATTATCGATTTTCTGCACTATTGTAAGAACTGCAACCTTGAAACTTCTGAATATCGTTTCTTATGTCTTTGTCTATGAGTGTATCAAATTTGATTAAAATCGGACCACTCCTTCTATAACCCGATTTTTTTGATTATCAATTTTCAATATTTATCGGAGGTACCTTGACACAAAACCTAGCTAAGAACACTCGCAGATGCTTATAGTACAACTGTGTAAATTTTCAAGAAAATTGATTTAGCCATTTCGGAGTCTATAGGTAACCGACACACACACACACACACACACACACAGAGACAAAGTTCCATTTATAAATAAGTTTAGATATATACACACAGATTCTCATATATACAGGGTGTGAGGGATAAATTGTAGTACTGATTGTTTATATAAACAAGCAGAATAATTATACAGATTTTGTTATCTGAATATTATAATTTCCTGAAGAGTAATGAGAAACTGTTTTCTCTTTATTATAAATATTTAAGGAAGATTTTCTTTATAACTTGTTCCTTGCCTCTTGTTCTGTAAACAAAAAAAATTAAATGAGTCTTTGTTTTAAATTCTGGAGCTTAATATCTTCCTTTGGAAATATTTGTTACCTCCCCTTAAATTTGGGCTATAAACATTTGAATACAAAATTAACTTTTTATTTTGATAGCTATGAATCAAACACAAAGTGCAATTTATTAAAAAAAAAAAAAAAATGATTTACTAATTTATTTGAAATAAATGCATCTGAAAAAAATGGAGAAGAATTTTTCCTATTTGAATGAAAGCAAAGATTTTCCAAGCAAACATTTTGGACTTGTCAATAGTTCTAAGATAAATTGCTCTTATTAACACTTTCAATACTGTGGACATAGTTATCCATACATCTTTGTTATAAGTCTTTAACAAAGAACTTTAGATTTGGGTATGACAATAGACTATATCCAGCCACAAGGACTCTGATCTGGAGATTGAAGGTTTTGAAGTGTCTGGAACCACCTTTTAATTGCTTTCGTTCCTAGGTCCACCCTGACACAGGGTGGTAGCACCTTTTATGGTCTCAGCTATGGACAAATAGTTAAACAAAAATGAAAAAAAAAACTATGAAAATATAAAAATACATTTTATAGTAAATTATCAGCTATATATATATGATATATGCGTAATATGATATGCGCTAAAAAGACTGCCTTCTTCCACCGAACGCCCCATGGCCCAGGGGTAGAGTCGCCGACTGATGCCAAATCGGTCGGGTTTCGAGCCCGGGTTGTATAGCAACTGGAGTCTAACCATACAGTGATACAGCGAAACAGATCTGTCTGCGGATGATAATAATATAATATAATATAATATATATATATATATATATATAACCAGCAACATATTCTATGTGAAGTTGAAAGCATATAATTGTGTTCAAAATACATTTGGTGGAAGCTATAAAATTGTTCCCAAAATTTAGATTTCAGCATTAAATAACCCATAGAGGTTGATATGCCACTAAGCAAAATCAAACTATCAACCAACAATGAACAGAAACCACGTCACTTGAGGACTTTCAGCAATGGAAACTAAAATGGATAGCACTTGTAACTTGAAGAGAAAATATGACAAGGAAGATGTTAAGATTCTACATGACTTCAAACAAAAGCTTAGAAAGAAGACTCTTATCAGTATTGGCAAGAATGATAACAGTTACTGAACTTGAGAAACCTATTTTCTTGAAAAATTGTTTTATTAGCAAAATTTTAGAAATTTCACCTGTCAACAGCACAGGCTGCTCTGTCAAATGTTTTCTTATGAAAAAATAACTAATATTCAGTTCAGTCAGTCAGTTAAGTGCTATACATGATACACACTTTGGGTCATCATGTGTCAAGAGACTGGGCAGAAGATTATCTCACAGTAGGTTGCCATTGCTTTCTGCAGTAGAGTGGTTGCTGACCAAGGCTATAGAACCCAATATGTCCTGCTATTCAATCTATAGCTGTATGAAGAAGATGTGGATTATATTATTAAGTACTAATTAGTGGGGGATCAGTTTACTACTTCATGACAATAGAAAACCGATCCCCCACTTTATGACCAGTAAAACCTTTAATTATTCTTCCAACTATTTAATCAGTTAAGTGCCATACATGATACACACTTTGGGCGATCATGTCTCGAAAGAGACATGACTGACTGGGCAGAAGATTATCTCACGGTAGGTTGCCATTGCTTTCTGTGGTAGACTGGTTGCTAACCAAGGCTACAGAACCCAATCTGTCCTATTATTTAACCCATAACTGGATGGAAGAGACTGATTAATACCTTTCCCAAAGGTATTTGTGTGTAAGTGAATGCAAGGAATTCAACTGAAATTTGAACTCGGCTCCCCAATTTGTCGTTCTGAATTGATATCCACTGCACCACATCCATTAGCAATATTACCACTGTCAATTACATTACCTGTTTTCACACACACACACACACAATTTTCAAGATACTGGGAAATGTCAGTCCTTAGTGTTTACTTTAAAAACTGTTAGTTTATAATATAATGTGGACATATTGCTACATGCAGTACAACTTCTTTTGTTAGGTATTTTTTATTATATTGTGTGTTAAGTCACTGATTTTTTTGTTTTTTGTTGAATTGGTTACCCCTTGAGGACAAATTGAGTTGGAGTATGATATAGTTTCATTTGTATTACAGAGTATTCAATTGAAACCAAAATGGTGGTGCATATGAGAAATCACTTTCAGCATCTTTATAGACATTTACTTAAAAAAAAAAAAAAAAAAAAAGACAGTTTCTTATTTTTCCCAAAGCAAGCCAGGCAACAATGCTATGGTAATTGTTTGGATGATCTCTTCACTGTGGTACCTAGATTTTATTAATTTAAGTGCAGTACTAGAGTGGCAATAAGATCTCATCAATTTACAGTGAATCGGCTAGATGTAACTAAGTTCTATGAAAACAGTTTCTTTTCAGCACTTCTCGCTTGTGGAACTTTCTTCTGGCTCCATGTTTCCCAGTCAACTTTGATCTTAAAAATTTAAACGCAACGTTAATCACTATCTACTGACTTCCTGATGACTCTTCTATTGTTATCACTCCTTCATAATGTTTTCTGTTTTCTAAATCTTTCACACCCAGTAGCCCTTTGTGTCTGTCTTGCTTGGGGGGAACTTGATTTAAAAAAAAAATATTACAATTATTATTAATTACCAACCCATTTTTTCAGTTTTGATCACAATTTTGTGATCATTACACTTTTCTAAGATAGATTATCATGATTCATCTTTGTTGTATTTGTAATACAATTTCAACCAATGCATTATCCAATTTATCTAACATTTGTAAATAAAGTATTTTCACCATCTGTGACACAATATGCTATTGATGACGAAAAGAAATCAAGAAAAAAAAGAAAGGAATATACAAACATCAAAATTTCACAGCATGAATGCAGTTGTCGTTTTACTCTGAATTGATACTACAAAAAAATAGAAGGTCACCAATTTATTTGTTTTTTGGTGACCTGGTTGTCCCTTGAGGAGGACAAATTGAGTTGGTCATGGGCTTAGATTCAATAGGTTACAGTGTGGTGGCTGCTTTATTAAGTACAATAACTTGAGCCTGAAGTCAAGTAATCTCTCTTCTTATGCTCCACAGGAGGTTCAAAATGAGATGATGACAGCAAAACATTGCCTGTTGTCGATGTCAAATCTGATAGTCTGTTTTCAGATGCTGCTACATGTGAAGCAACAACCATGAGATGAATATCATCCCTGTCCAGTGAATGCAAAACAGTTTCCTCACAGATAAAGAGATGTAAGGCAACAGAGATATGGCTCTTAAAAAGGATGCTAAGAATACCATGGACCAAACATGTGAACAACGAGGAAGTTTTAAGGAAAATGGAAATAAAAAGAATATTTATAATAAGAATCAGAAAGAAACAACTGAATTTTGTAACACATAATGAGGAAAAAGGGTTTGGAGAATGTGAAACTCACAGAACATTAAAGGAACAGAGGCAAACAGTAAGTAACCTACCTAATGAAGTTGTATAAATAGACTAGCTATATAGCCCAGTGTTGCTTAGGGATTTTTAGTGGTTATGTTGAAATGGTAAGGTCAAGTGCTTACTCAAAAAGCTCCAGTATGAGATTGCCGTGAGGTGTAAGTTAAAAGAAATGTTAAGTAAGTATTGGTTTTTGTTGTATTTGTAAAATGGGATTCATGCTCGATCAATTTTTCCAATAAAGGGGAATGATGTATGTACAATTGGAAGAACGGGAGAGGTGTTACGGGAGCCTGTGAGGCAATGACATGATGCAGAAGAAGTGGATGCATTGTCCCTGCAGTGTTAGAAGGGTTGGCATCTTGTAAAAAATGTGAAACTGTTACAGCATATGATAAAATAGAAGTTACAAAAAGACCTGATTTTTGTTAAAATACAACTAAGCATTTTGGAGAAATAAGTGATTGCAAAAAGCAACATTTTCCATTAATTTCTGCTACACTGTGTGTCAATTGAAATTTTTGTTTGCATATCAAGGCATCAGACCTTGATCTACCAGTGACTCGATTTTGATTAAGTTTGAGTGATGCATCTTGGAGAAATGCATAAAAGGACCACCCAAAATTATATTTGTTGTTGATTTTTGATGAACCCTGTACACTGATTCAAAAAACTTTTGTCTACATTAAACATTTGGACCTTGATCTACATGTTACTGATTTTAGTTGAATATGCAGAAGGTATCTCGGAGGAGAAGTGTTTGTAAATTCTAGGCATTTTGGTGATTTCTACCATACCCTGTAAATTGATTTGAAAAATTTGTGTGTATTTTGGAGGAGTAGGGTTTGTTAAAATGGACACACACAAACACACCCACAGACAGATATATCCATTTTTTATGTATATAGAGTGGAGAGTGGGAAAGATAGTAAAAAAAAAAAACAAAACTACAAATGATAGGAAGCTATGGATAGCCATGATCACTCATGTTCTGAAGGGACATGACATACAAAATTACCTTGATAAAATAATTTTACTACATATAAAAAAAAATGGTGGGGGTGGAGAAAAGGATTGAAAAAAAATTGCATGATAGAAAGAAGGAGAGGAGGTAAAGGAGAAAATGAAAGAGTTAGGGAGAGAAGAAAGAAAGAAAAATGGAATGAGAGAGAAACAGGAAAAACAAAAGTAAACAATGAAAAAAGGAATGAGTGGGTAATAGAGATTCAGTGGAGAATAAAAAATGGAAAGAAAGAGAGAGTGAGGTAAGATAAAAATAGAGGAGAATAGAAAAGACTTAAGGTAAAAGAGGGGAGAAAGAAAGAGAAGAAAAGTAAAAGAAGAGAGTGAATGAGAGAATGGAAAGTAAGAAAGAACAAAGAAAAATGAGAAGAAAGAGTATAAAATTAAAAAGTGGAAACAAGAGAAAGCAAAATGGAATAAAAGAAAAAAGGAAAGAAATGAGGACATAGAGTGAATGAGAGAGGGGGAAATGGAAAGAGAAAAGAAGGGGACATAAATAAAAAGTGACAGACAGAAAATTCAAAATGGCTCTCACTTTCTGCCTGAGTTGTCTGAACCAGAACGAAGTCTATAAAATGTTGACTTTCTTTTCATAAATAACATACAATATCGTCGTACATTTTGCAAGCATTTAGTAGGAGTCATTGATGGCTGAGCCTGAAGCAAGAGGAACTCAGACAAGAGGGTATGACAATAAATAAATGATACCAATTAAGAACTAAAAGGGAAAAAGAATCTGAATACGGTAAGTCAAGAAAGAAACAAATAAAGTCATTTCTACTTGATTTGCAATTGGGGGAATTTGATAATTCCTGGAAAATGAAGAGGAGGAAAAATTTATCAAAGTCTGTAGATTACATTATTTGGTGGAATGATCATCTATTGATGTCTTTGATGAGTTGGGGAGTTCGAGAAGCAGAGAAGATATGAAAGTAAAAGACAAAGGGATGGAAAAAGAGAAAAAGAAAGTAAAAAGGGAAAGAAAAGTAAAAGGTTAGTGAAAGAATAAAATGAAAAGAGAAGGAAAAGAAAGTGGAGAATAAGTAAAAGAAATGAGATTCAACAAAGAGTAACAAAGCGGAAATTAATGAAGACAGAAAAAATAAAGAGGAAAAATAGAAAGGGATAGAATAAAGATACAAGATTAAGGAAAGTAGGGATTTAACAAAAAGAAAAAAAAAAGAGAAAAAAAAGGACTGAAAGATTAAAGTGAAAAATGAAGGGATAATAAAAATGCTGAAGTAATCTAGCATCTAATCTCCAATATACCAGTGAATACTGGATAATCTACCTCACAGACCAGTCAGTTAAGTGCCATACGTGGTACATGCTTGGCAGAAGATTTTCCTGAAGTAGTTTGCCATTACTTTCTGCAGTAGACTGGCTGCTAACCAAGGCTATAGAACCCAATAAGTTCTGCTATTTAACTCATAACTAAAGGGAGAAGAGACAGATTAACACCTTTCCCAAGATTATTTGTGTGCAACTGACTGCAAAGAATCCAACTGGAATTTGAGCTCGACTCACCCATTTTTCATTCTGAGACAATATATACCGCACCACAACGCAAATCCCTCACAGATAAAGAGACTTAAAGTAACAGATATGATTCTACTGATGGTTACTAAGAATACCATATTGTTTATACGTTCTATATAAGCAACAAAGAAGTCTCAAAGAAAATAAGGCAGGAAAAGAGACTAAAAGAGTGAAAGGAAGTGGTAAAGAAAAGATTGCTAAGCTGCTAGACAACATCTCATATATGACAATGTGTTCTGCATAATTTCTTCACATATGAAAAAAAAATACTTGATCTAGTTCTACTGATGAATATTAAGAATACCATGGAGAGAACATGCAAGTAATTTTAAATACAATATGAACAACATTGAGAAAACTGAAAACTTTTGGACACATAAGAAAATTTTGCAGGCCATAACTGTCATGAAAACTAACCAAATGAAAGACAAGGACAATTAAAATAGGAAAATAACAATAAAAGAAACGTTTGTTAAATAGCAGCTGTCAGGAAAATATAATTCTGGTTTTTGTTTCTGTGGTGAACATGCATTGGTGTAGATGCAAAAGAGACCTTGGAAGATGTGCAAACATGTTTGTCAATACCAGTTACAGCTGGTTTTCCCCTGTTAGCATTAGAACAGCTTGGCATGTCTAGATATAGGCCTCTCTGCAACTGGTCAAGATCTGGGTCTTTGTAAGATGCCTTTATGCTTATAAAAGCAACATGTAAATTCAGCAGTTGGCAAGACACCATATCTTGTGAAGTGGGTCCTGAGTTTCCAAGATGGTGTTATTTCTGTTACCTCCTCTCCCTTTCCAGTCTCTGCTCATTATCCCCGTAGCTGCTAGGAGAGCAATTGATTTGGTGTTTTCCCTAACCCCAATCACAGTTTGCTTATATTACAACAGTTTTATTCTTCACCCAACACCTGCCAGAATTTGCTGTCATTATATGTAATCATGAAAATAAAGTAAAGCTTTGATTTACTGTTTAATAAATCCTACCTGTGATATCAAAGATTAGATTATATACTTGTTACTTTATAAAATATATCAGCATTAACCTTATATAGATAGAATAATTCCAAGAGAGATATGCATTCCACAATGTAGACCAAAATTTTTCAAGATAGTGATTGATTTTTTTTTTATATAAAGTAATATTCATGTTTTTTTTCCCCAAGAAGTTAACAGGATTTTTATATTTTTGCCAAGAAAATTTCAAGCATAATTTTTTTCATGTCAAGAGATTATTTTCCCCACCAAAACCAGAATTTACTATCTCTCAATATCAAATATAGAAGTGTGCATAGTGTAATGGCTAGCTGTGTGGAAAATAAAATTAGCAGGTTGAGATCAAATTCTGGTCAAACATGTTGTATTCACTTTGCACTCGAGTCATTGGGTAAGGCAGGAATCCATCCTTTAGTTACAAGTAAAAAGTAGTATAGACTGTTCTCTCTAGCCTTTCATAAGACAACCAGTTGAGGAGAAAAACAACTCTGGAGAAGGTAATATGAAACTTATTTACTATATCTCCCACAAAGTCATGGCAATTTATAGATAAAAAAAGAAGATCTATGAAGAGCCATGATTGCCTCTGCCATAAAAGGCCATAACATTTTTAAAAAGGCAAAGAAAATTTATATGTAATCATTCAAGTAAATGAAATTTTTTACATAAATCCTATCTAGTCTCTCACAGTATGGCTATGCACCTCTTGAGCCCTGCTGATCTAAATCACTTTTTCACAGTTGAGATAGATATTGGTTTCTCTTTAGAGCTATATATATATATATATATATATATATATATACACAGTGTGACAAAAGTAACACCCTTGTTTTTTTGTTTTTTTTCTAAACTGAGGTAGATAGGAAAACATAAAGCAATTTAGTGGCCATCATGATCACCAAGACAACCACTACCAGACTTTCTTTTATGAGGTGTACTGAAAGATCATGTCTACAACCTGAAACTGAAAACAATTCTGGAATTAAAACAAGCAATTTCTAATTAATTTTCTGAAATTAATGTAGAAATGTGTCAAATGGTTTATAGAAAAGTTCTTGGTAGGGTTCAGCATTGCATTGAACATGAAAGAGAACATTTTGAAAGATGTTAAGCAGTTTGTTAACCATAACAAATCATGTTATTTTGATCTGATAATAATTATAATTTTTTTTAAACTACTGTAATTTATTTTTGTTCAATAGAAGTTAATAAATAAAAAAAGCTGTTACTTTTGCAACACGCTATATAACATATATTAATTGTGGACACATAGAAACTGTATATTTCTAGAGTGCACACTACACTTGATCCATAACATCAAAACAGGCATTTTCGTCTTTCTCATTTTAGGCTGTGATTGTCAGAATTACGAGGAAAACTAAATTTTCTTTCAGGCTGTCAATAAATAGACACAAACAAATTTTCCACAAATTGACTTATTTTAAACTGTGTAACATGGATTTTAGTGAGAAGGACAAAGCTTTATTTTTGGCTGTCAAAACACAAAAAAATCTAAGAAAAAGTTAGAAAATAGAATTTCTCTTGATGGATTTGAAGTTTTCTGTTCAAAGAACTCTCATAAATCACATTAACAATTCTCATATAATTACAGGCTGACAATGCTATTTACTTAGTCCGGTACAAGGCAACAGTTGATAAGCACCCTATAAAACAGAGGTCACCGCAGTAGTATTGGTCTGTTCAATTAATTCACTAACCATTAACTTATTCTGACAAGGCTAAAGGGATGAAAAAATTTCCCAAGCACTACAATGTTAACTTATTCAAGTATATGATTAACACTGTTATCTTCTCCATATATCCCTACAAACTTTGCCTGTTATTCTGTAATCATCTATCTTGAGTAGCTCTTGTGCCTTATACAAAGTCAACATTATTAAAAAAAAAAGAACCTACAGGAGTGGAGTATAGACTATGAGATGGGATGTTGACTGAGTCTGACACAAGGCTACAGGTCTATAAAGTAATAATTGTTTCTTTGATATACGTTGTTTCTTTTTATAAAATGTTTCAAATAACAAAGAAAACCTGTATTGTCTTCTGATATTTTGGAAGAAAATGAGAAAAGCAAAGTATCATTCCTTGCTAGAAGCTGCAAAGAATAGAAAGTATGACTACTGCTTAGTTTTAATGTATTTGTGGAGTTTTTCATCATGTTCCCAGCTAAAAACCTTGCTCTGTCTTTCGCTGAAAATATTTGTTCAATAAGAATTGATGAAAATAATGCAATATTTTGTTTGCCAATCACATAAAGCTAAACTTTAAAAAAATCTCCAGGATACCAAAAGGCAATTTCTTTCACAGAAAATACACTGAAGTGCAAAACACATTCACAGAGACAAACTTAGCTTGGCTTTCATACCCAAAATACAGTTACTGGCCTAAAAATACAAAGATTATCTATCAGCCATTCTGTGAAAAACAAAATAAAAATTCTAAGTAATTTCATATTAGCTTTGCAGCAATACACTTTATATTGGTAAAGAATTATGGCCATGCATATATATTTTAAGATTGGCTATATTTATGGGGGAAGAGTACTTCATGTTGAGGAAAGAGTGTTTATAAAGACAGAGGAGTCATTGGAATAAAAAAAACTCTGAACAATTGTCAGTTTTAAGCTGCAAGCCACTGAAAACACAGTTTTGCATTTGATCACCAAAGTTAAGCAACAGCAAGTCAAGTCAATACATAAATGAGGGACTGCTTGGGAATACCATGTATTGTGAGCAAACTCTAACAATCAAAAATATGTTTAAAATAGATCACAAAGGGTTGATAAGCCATAAAGATCAAATCAATTGTGCTGCAAGCAACCTTCAGAACACAAAGAACATATAGTTTGAAGATTACTTTGACAGGAACTGCCAGTCATCTTGTGCTGTTGACTGTTATATAATAATAATAATAATAATAATGAGAGATTTAAGGAGATGCTAAAAAGTTTGCAGCTCAAGCAAAAAGCCATGCCACATAAAAATCTGTTTGGTCATTTGGTCAGAAATCATCAAAGTTAGATTTACAGAGCCTTTATGTCTTCTTGGTTGTGTAGCGGAGATCACCATTCTGTGTCTATACATAGTTGACCTCTTAGTAGGTGACCTCTACCCAGGATAAAATATGGTAACTTAAAACTGTGCAGCAGGCATCAGTATGAGCCTTTATTACAAACATTTAGAAGAATGGGGTCCTGAACATATTAGTATATTCTTCCTTCTTGTGGGTACTGCTGTTGGGTAGGACATTTTGTTTGCAGCCTGATTCAAAATGTCCCTACATGACATAATTTTGTCAATTTAGTTCTCAGCTGGAGAAAAGCCAGAAGTCCATTGGCCAGAAACTAGCAAAATGAGATTTGAAAAACTTGTGGAATTTTTCCTGCATCATCATACATTTTAAGCTTGTAAAAGAATAAAAATATATTTTTCCTATCAGAAACCACAACCTGCAAGACTATAACTTGGGCTGGATATTTGGTGCTGAAAGTGACCTCCACATCAAGTGTTAGCATCACAAGGTACTGGACATTTCAACAGCTCAAACAGCATCTAAGACAACAAATATTTTATTGGCAGAGCATTTTAATAGTGGACCTATGATTCTTCAGGTATCTAAAGCACTTTCTTGTTTCTTTCCAACCTTCTGACATTCATGGGTTCCACAAGGAGGTACTGTGGCATACTTGTATCTTTTAAAGTCTACATTCTAATAAATGGTGGTTCTAAAAGTATCAGGGTCCATTTAACTCAGCAACTATTCTATACACAGATGTTGGTAGGTCTTTTATAATTTGGGGTTTGAAGGTATTAATGAAATCCTGATTTCACTACTTATTGACACTACCTGTCTTACACTGGATGCTATGACCAATGTCTGTGGTTTTCTTCACAGTGAAGACAGTATACAAGGACAAACTAATACATGTGTTGGTTGACTGATTTTATCAAATCTCATGTTAAGACCAATGTTTGCATAGGACATCCAGTGAGGATCAAACTCACTACTTAGTAATAATGTTAGGTTTATTTTACTCCATCAACCCTTTTCGGATTACCTACTGTTAAATTTTGTATGAGGGATTGAGTAGGGATCAAATTCACTCCTGAATATTAATGTTAGGTTGGTTGGTTGATTTTATGACCTGCCAACCCTTGTTGGGTTATGTAATGTCTACTTTTGTATGGAATATCCAGTGAAGATTGAACTAATGATTCAGTAGTAATGGTCAACTTAACAAGCCATACCTAACCATTCCCCCCATGTCAAAACACATGCATACACATATATGTGCACATATATAAGTACAAACATTGATATCTCCTTTTAACAATCTTTTCTTTTCCCTCTGCATAAATGCAAAAGAAAATTGGTATTCATTGTGGCCATCTGATACTAGAGTTTGGTTGCAACAAATGGTTCTTTTGAAAGCATGATATTTCCCAGGGGAAGAAAAAGAGAGCTCAAGTGGTGCTGAGAAGAGGTGGGTTAGAAAGTGTGAGGGTGTGTGTGGTGACAGATACTCATATTAAGGAGGAAATCGCCAACCCTTCAAAGAAACCAATACAAAAAAAAACTCAAAATCAAAAAAGAAGGAACATACACCCGACAAATATAATTTCTCTTTTGTTCAGAGCAAAGTTAGAATATGTTGATGCTTTCAAAAGAAACAATGTTTATGCGTATGGATGTGTAGATGAATATATTAGATTGTTTCAAATGTATTTTCTTTTTCAGACCTTTGTGCCTTTCATGTAAAATTCTAAAGAATATTTGTGACTCCCTTACAATATAAATACTATTATATTATAGAGTATATCAAAAGTATTTTCACTTTTTTCTTTTTTACAGACATTGTTTTTTTTTTTCCTCTATTGTTTTTAGATGTACCACATTGTATCAGCATTCATTTTGTCAGGAAAATAAATATGTTGTAGGACCATGGGCATAAATTTACTGTGTAAGATTCCAAAATTAGTAAAGTTTAAAATTTATTAGTAACTTTATATAGTAAAATATAGTAAACTATCACAAATTGAGGGCTGCATGTCAAAATATCTGCAAATTCACTTTTCCATGGTTGGCTTTCTTCACCTAACCAGTTGTTCCTTGCCACAGACTTTTAAGGCATGTACATTATTCCATAGGCAGCACATCTGGATTATGGTCATCAACCTTATAGCAGCACATCCATGTTACAGCCATCAACCTTATAGGCAACATATCCAGGTGATTTCATCAAGTGTTTTCTGTTATAATTGATGGAATGTCTGCCTTGGTTATTTTTTGTATCATTGAGCCAAGGACATGCATCTACCGATGCCATCAGCCATTTCTCAGTAAATGGATTTCTTCTGCACACTAAATAAATTATATCTTATATTAATTAAAAATGCATTAAATTAAAATTATGGTCAGACTAACAGAAATCTCAATGAGGTTAGCTAAGTCATGCAGATACATCAGATGTCAAAAATTGGAATTTAAAGCTAAGCCTGCCTGTATATTTAAAAGTTTTGATGTAAAAATGTAACCAAATTTTTACGTATTTACTAAGTCCTATTGTGGTTTGGGTTGCTACAGTAACTAGGTTTTTATGGGATGGGGTTGTTTGTCCCATGCCCAACTGATTTTTAATTCAGAGTTGTCTTACCCCGAAACTGGTTGCAAACCAAGGGTGAAGAGATCAGTCTACCATACTATTTAACCCACAGCTAGAAGAGAGGGAATTCTACCTTTTTCAAAGGACATGTAATGAAACTCAAGTGCCCAATTTTTCATTTCAAGCTGCAAATCATTACACCAACCAACCATTCTTGTATTTACACAATCCATATCTATTTTTGTCATTCATTTAACACACACACACACACACATATATTTGAATTACTCATTATTTAAACTTATATAATAAATGGAACTTTGTGTGTGTGTGTGTGTGTGTGTGTCCGTAACCTATAGACTCCGAAATGGCTGAACCGATTTTCTTGAAAATTTACACAGTTGTACTATAAGTGTCTGTGAGTGTTCTTAGCTAGGTTTTGTGTTGAGGTACCCTTGATAAATATCGATAATCGAAAAAATCGGGTTATAGAAGAAATGGTCCGATTTTAATCAGATTTGATACACTCATAGACAAAGACATAAGAAATGATATTCAGAAGTTTCAAGGTTGCAGTTCTTACAATAGTGCAGAAAATCGATAATATCCCCGATATCAGAAATTTATACCCCCCGATATTCTATCGAATCTGATCAAAAACCGATATTCAGCCATCAATATGGCTCATTTTCTCCAATTTTACTCCTGATGGGTACGATAAGTTTTCATGGACTTACTTAGGTTAGTTTATCCTTGGATGACTTATTTGACTCCGATATTGGAAATCGATACCTGATATCCTACTGGATCTGATCAAAATCAGTTTTTCAGCCTTTTTATTTTAGTTTTTGCTTTGGGTTTGGCTCTAAGTAGGTATAATTGTAGTTTTTAGTCTTTTGTGCCAACGTCCAAAGAGTCTGAGCTCCAAGACCATGGATTAGTTTTAAAGATTTCATTACATCCGAGTAATACCAGGTTATACTGCTAGTTCATATATATATATAAACTTTAACTCTTTTAACTTTTTCCCTGTCTACCCCATTGTTTTGTTTTTTCCCCTTCTTTCTGTTTTCCCTTTCCGCCACTTACTTTCTTGTAACACGCTTAATTTTTAATTTGAGAATTCTTAGCATAGGTGTAATCTAAAAGTTATTTTCAATGATTGTGACTTGAATCCTTTTTGCCTTTTCCCCTTCTTCCCTACCCTTCATGATGACAACTTTCTAACAAAATCTACTCTCTCTCTTTTAATACCCCTTCCATTATTCTTTCTGATGCTATCTTATTTTTTTCTTCTTTCATGTAAACTTCCGGGTATGAATTTCTTTTTGAGTATATGTCTGGTAAATGAATTTTGTACTGTATTTGCATAATAAATGAATTTCGCTACTGAAGGAGAGAGGTCTTTCCTCACTGAAATGGCCATACTGCATATGTAATTTTCAGAGTTTTATTTGAAAATATACATATTTGGTTCTGTAAATAGATAATACTATTTAAATAGAGCCCTCTACCAGAATCATTTTTAATATTAATGAGATTAATACTAATAGGATCTGTTTGGGGATTTATACCTACATGCCATTTTCATTTTTGATTTATATATTTGAATTACTCATTATTCAATTTATATATATATATATATATATATATAAATATATATTTTTAATTACTCATTATTCAATTTTATACACACACATGGTGTATCAAAAATACTTTTACAAACTTTGGGGAAAGGTAACTCACACTAAAACAATGACAACTACAAAAAGGATCATCTTGATACACACACCTATTTATTTAGTTAGTATATATATATATATATATATAATTTGTAAATGAGTTATTTCCATGACCAAGGTTTCAATTTTTAGGTATCTTCAGGGTATTTACAATAACTCTTTTTTTTTATTGTTTTTTATAAATATTTAGATATTTCTTACAAAAATACACACACATCGGGTTAACTCATTCTCAATTATACATCATTTGCCAAAAAAATATATGGAAAAATAAAAATCAAGTTTAAGTCATTTTATTCGACTATGCCTGTTTGCAACAAATATTGACGTTTTGATATCACTAGAAAACCATTAAAACCCTATAAAATCATCTTACTGTACAATAAATAAAAATAAAAATTAATAAAATCATATTAAAATACATACATTTTCAGTAAATGTTAATATAATCATCATAAATCCTAAAGAAAAAAATATAAAAACATCTGTAATCCTTGAAAAAAAGAACACAGTTCAAGTAACTCATGACCAGTTTCTTATTAAAAAGCCTATTGAACAATAACATCAGCCAGAATCAGCTGTTGATGCTGATGATCCACAGCAATCTATGTCCTCCATGTAAATAACAAATTGAATGTAAATATTGGTAAATTTAACATAAATTAGTTATTTTCTACTATTGCAAAATATTTTTGTTAACTGTATTTGTTACTTAATCTTACAAAATCATCTTATTTTATGATGTCTTAGAGCAAACCACATTTACAAATAAAGAGTATATAATATACTGTGAAGATCAGCAAACTGTAAACAGCTACATTTACAAGTATGGATGTACATGCATTCATAAATTTAAATTACCATTTTTTTCTGTACTATATTAAATAAAATTTGTTTGTAAGCTTGAAATAGATTCTTATTGACCATGTATTATTAAAAATTCATTTATAAATAAAATACAAAACGGGGAATGGTTATTTGTGGTTTAGCCTAGTGACAAGTAAATTCACCTTAAATTGTTTTTCAACTTAAGTCGCCTCTTGTGGAATGAATTACCAACATAAGGTGAGTTATATATATATATATATTCACAAACACATGTCAGAGGAAAGGAGCAAAGTCCATGAGAAAAATTTGCATGTTATAGTCAGTCAGTTAAGTGCCATACATGATACATGCTTTGGGTGATCATGTCTCAAAAGAGACATGACTGACTGGGAAGAAGATTATCCTGCAGTAGGTTGCCATTGCTTTTTGTGGTAGACTAGTTGCCAGCCAAGGCTATAGAACCCAATCTGTCCTATTATTTAACCCATAACTGGAGGGAAGAGATGGCTTAATACCTTTCCCAATGGTATTTGTGCACAAGTGAATGCCATGAATTCAACTGGAATTCAAACTTGGCTCCCTGATTTGTCCTTCCGAGTCAATATCCACTGCACCACATCGCACATGCTATGTTATAGTAGATGTTATATATATTACTCAATGATCTTGAGCACATTTTTCTCCCTTTTGATAGTTTTAATTTGAGGATATAGCATTTAAAATTTTATAACATTTAAGTTTTCCTGGACAAATTTTTCACTAAATCTCGAAGTCAGTTATCAAAAGTTATTTAAGCTGGACTTTGTGAAGATCTTGCCAACTCTAATCCATGTCAAATATTTCATCTATTAAATGTTTTTTTTTAATTCTTCACTAAAGACAACCAATGTCCTATCATGTTGAAGAATTAAACATATCTTGTTCTCTTCTTTGCAAGGTAGCATTAGAAACAATTTCTGATGTGAATTGAAGATATGAATGAAATTCAACTAAATGATTAAATTAGGAACAAATAAAAAAAAAACTTTAATTTGTCATGTTTTGCTATTTAGCTTTCTTACTCCATTTCTAGAAATTTATATTGTTTTTCAAGTTTTAAATTCAGTTTTGTTTTCATTGGTTGGATAGATGGAATGTGTCTCATGATTTTATTGTTGAAATAGCTCGATGTAACCACAAGTTCTAATAGTTACTTATCTCACATCTCTTATACATCTCACATGTGGAACTCTCTTCCAGCTTCTTGCATTCCTGTCAACTATAATCTTCAAAAATTAAATGCAACATCAATTGCCATCTTATAGCTTTACAAAACTTTTTTCTTTTATTGCCCTTTTTCCTTAAAACTTTTTCATTTTCTTTCACTCTCAGTAACTCCTTGCATTTTAGTGGCTTCATTGCCTTGCTTGCAATGAAATAATTAAAAAAATTTTCAATTCGGTTCTTCGATTGTTTTATTCTGAGCTGCTATCCATTACACCACTCATGGCAGAAAGAGTCAAGAACTTTCTGGAGTGGGACAGGGAACCAACCATTTTTCAGATATTTTTAGTGATGAATTCTATATATGAATTCTACTTGAGACCTGGTGTGAGCTTGAGTACCAAAAGACATTCCTGGAATCTCAGTTAAGTACCATATGTGATACACACTTAAGCAATCATATCTCTTTCAATTCCTGACCGACTAGACAATAGGTTGCCATTTTTTCCTGTGATAGACTGGTTGCCACCCAAGGCTATTAATACCTTTCCCAAATGTAATTGAGCAAAAGTGAATGCAATGAATTCAACTGGAATTTGAAATTGGTTCTCTGATTTATCATTTGTAGAATCTACAAATCTGTAAAAAAAAAAAATTCTCACAATCTATCTCATGAGCCAATTCTTAGAATCCAATATGTTCTGCTATACAACCCATAGCTGAAGGGAGAAGAGATGGATTAATACCTTTCCCAAGGGTATTTGCATGTAAGTGAATGCAATGAATTCAACTGGAATTCGAACTCGGCTCATTCTGAGCTGATACCCATTACACCACAATGCACATTTTCTGCAAGTTAGAAATCTTTAAAACAAATTGAGCCAAAAAAAAAAAAAAAAAGTGAGTTTTGTTGAACGACATATCAACCTCTGTGGGTTATTTAATGCCAGAAATGTGGGGTTTTAAGGTATTTTTTTAATGTTTGATTATAGTGTGATTTTAATGAAAATTTTTTGTTTTTATTGTTTTTTATTTTAGAAAACTGAAAATTTCTTCTAGTTTTGTTCCTTCAAAAATGTGTATTTTTATACTTTCATAGTGTTTTGACCCCAGTTTGGGGGTTAACTATTTTCCCATAACTGGGACCCTAACAAGTGCTACCATTCCAGGTAGACCTGAAAACAACAGCAATTAATAGGTGGTTCCATGCTCCTCACAACCTCCCAATCAGAGGCCTTGTTGCTGGATGCAGTTTACTGTCATGCCCAGGACCCCAAAAAAAATAATTCTTACAATTTATCTCATGAGCCAATTCCTAGGGATTAAAAACTGAAAAATCATCTTCAACATCAATTCAATTGTTCAAAAATATCAAGTTCATTGATTTTCACCTGCAAAGTTTTCAGCTTTTCCCGTTTGAATTTCAATTTCAGGTAAAAAGGAGTTATCATGATTTACATTCAGACTTTCTTCTCTTTGCTGTTATTATCCCAGTGTTTCGGCAGTAGTGTTTTCAGGCCTTCTTCAGGTGCTTGTTGATCCAGGTAACCTTCAGGAAATTTTGAACTGAACTGTTTATTTAATCTATGAGGGATAGTTTTTTTTTATTGTTCTGCTGACCAATTCACTGGATAACTTATTCTTATTTTTAGTACTGCTCTGTCATTGTTTGTTTCAATCTAGTTTAATTCTGTACTACCTGGCCCAGGGATTGATTTCACAATTATCATAAAATATGTGAACCAACTTTTATCCACTAGGCTGTTCTCAGTTTTTTTTTCTTTCTTTGATACTCAAAGTACTGGATTGTAACCTCTAAATCAAAATGGTACTTTGAGTGAATGTGTTGGCCCAGTTATGAAACATATCAGAAAAGTTCTTATCAGATTAATCCTTTAAGACTACCAAATTAAACAATATTGACCCATCAATATGCATTTAATACTCTGTTTGACAGCTAAGATAGTAGCTAATTCTCACATTGTCAATAATTGACATTTAAACCCAAGTGGAAGCTAAGATTTCAATGGCTCTTTTTTTTTCATGGTAAACTAGCTCTCCACACAATTTTTATACTCCACTCCTATTTACATCTGTTCAAATGGCAATAAATAAAACTAATTAATATCTATAATTTCGACGTTTATAATGTAGGAGGTTTTCTACGTTTGGAAGATTGGTGCTATATAATCTTCTTATGCCTAGTTACTATAATTTCTTTTTGTGCATGACTAAGAAAATATTTGATGCTGCAAGATCTTCCTATTTTTGTTTATGCTGAACTAAACTAGGCTTATAAAATAAGTGAAGCTATTTCTCATTATGTTTAGTGCCTAACTTTGAAGAGGTTCTTCCCATTTTGGGTCAGTTTGTTTCTTCAGATAATCAACTAAAAGATTTTATTAAGAGTTCTAAGACATGAAATCCCTGGAGACTTTTCTGTGTTCATATGTTACTTCAAGGCTGATACCCCTTGGGTATTTAGAATTCTATTTCTATTTGATAAAAAGATTAAAAACAAAAAAGTAACTTTGCAATAACTCTTCAAACTCTTTCCTTAGAGAAAAGTCAGGAAACCCATTGTACAACAAGAATGAGAACAGTTAACCAATATCCACTTTGGAACAGCTCCATTAAAACTTCTTTTTTTCATTCCCATGTTCATTTCATTTATTTATTTTTTGTTCAGTAAGGAAATCACCACTTGACCTTTTCTCTATTTGTCATGGAAGCCATGTTGGATCAGTATCTAACCAATGAAATGTCAGTATTAACAGGGGCTACGGACATTATACACTTGAATAACGGAAGCATACAAGCAATGACCTTTCATCCCCTACAATTAAAAAGGAACAAAATGGATGGGAAGGTTAATCCTTTTGTATAAATGTAATTTTTTTTTGGAAAGGGAGAAAAATAAGAAAAATCTATACCTATAAAACTTAGCACATATTATATCAATATATAACACTAAACGAAGACTATTTTTAAATGGGTAAAAATCAGAATGCTAGCCCTTTATCAAATACTGACATGAAAACTATGAAAAACAAAATCAATAAAACATGACAAATGCAGCTATCATTAATGCCTTGGTAATATATGATACCAAAATTGAAAATTATTTTTACCCAGATATCAAAGGTGTGGCATAGGGAAAGTTTTTTCTAACAGGTAAGTCCTTGAAGGTTGTTGTTAAAGGTCAGTCCTCTGAGGCCTATGAGACTAATACAGGCATACCCCCATGCTCGCTTCTTGGTCTTACCCTCTTTTTACTTTGTATTAATGATCTACCTAAGAGCATACTCTGATCTTTACTGAATACAGTGGTATATGGGTGAATCTTCAATAATCTAGATCAGGAGTCAGGAACCTTTTGCGAACTATGTGCCGACTTAGGGTTTTAAAATCATTCAGTGTGCTAATATAATTATATAAGTCAAGTTTAAGTTATATCTTTTCTCTAATATATTTTATATAGTAAGATATACAATAATATCTAAACTACATTAATAAAAAGAAACTTTAAAAAACAGTTTAGTTCTAAGTTTTTATTATTAATGGGAGTCTTGCCCTTTGCATGGTCTTAGCCAGTTGCTCAAAATCAGCAACATATTTTGTTACTTTGAGTTTTACACAATTTTCTAAATGTTCAGATGTTAGGCAACTTTGTTGTGGACTTAACACTGCTTTCATGTGAGAGAAAATGTGCTCAGAGAAATAGGTTTAACCAAAAGTAATTTTTTTCAAACAAATGAAAGATCTCAAGAGAGATGTCCAACAGTTGAGAATAGCAGCAAACATTTCTAAATTTTCGTCTTCCGAGGACTTCCTTAGTTCAACAAATCATGCCAATGGAAATTGCCCAGCATGCCACATGTGGCATATATGCCATAAGTTGTTGATTCCTGATCTAGATAATCAGCTGATCATTCCCTTGATCTAGCTGGAACAATTCAATGGGGAAAAGACTGACTGCTTGCCTTCAATGCCTCAAAAATCAAACTAGTAATGTCCCATTATCACTGAGCAGGTGTTCTCTCTAGCACCTTGCTTTAAACACCTATTTGTTAATTAAGCTCAGCCCCAAACCTCAAATTGAACTCATACATACAATCCAGTGTGAAAGACACTGAGAAAACGGTTGACTTGTTGTACTGTGCTAGTAAGTAGCTTATTTTCCTATTTTCTATTTTCATAAGGGCCAAATCAGTTTAAAAATAGAGTACTGCTGCCATATCTGGGCTGGAGCTATCTAGTCCTCACTTTCCAGACGAGACTTCTGGCAGAATTCAAAACTGTGTCCTGCTTTGTAAGAGGAAACAAATGTTTGATCTTTGTGGTCAAGCAGTCTAAAACATGATGTATCAAAAAGCCTTTTTTACCTACTCAAACACATGTATCAACTAAAATATAATGTTAAATGTAATTATATATGTATGACAAAGTTTGGGTGTTCTAGGGTGATATTCTAACACATCACTCAATAAATCCTGCACCTACCTAAAAAAACAAAAGCTTTTAGGCAAAATTCAACTTTATTCATCAACATAAGCTCCTTCTAGGCTGATACACTGATTCCAATGCTTCTCTAACAATTTGATGTTTTTTTTTTGTAGAATGATTTGTCTTTGGCCTCAAAGTATGCCTTAGTTTCCGATATCAATTCTTCATTGGAACCAAATCTCTTTCTCTGGAGCATTCTTTTGAGATCTGCAAACAGCCAGTAGTTGCTGAGGGCCAGATCTGGAGAATAGGGTGGATGCAGAAGCAATTCATATACTTTTGCCATTATTGCGATTGATTTGTGATACAGTATGTTGCCTTGGTGGAAGATCACTTTTTTCTTCTTCATTTGTGACTGTTTTTGACAATTTCTTACTTCAAATGCATCAATAATGCTATATAATATTCACTATTGATGATTCTTCCTTTCCCAAGGTAATTGATGAACATTCCAAAATATGGAGACCAAAACCTTGCCTGCTGATGTTTGCGTCTTTGGATGGATTTCAGCTGCTGCTGTCCACTCAGTGGACTGCGGATTTGACTCCAGAGTAAAGTGGTGGATCCATGTTTCATCCACTGTCACATATTTACACAAAAACTCCTTGTTGTGTTGAAGCAGTTGTAAACAATCCACTGAATTTTCGATGTGTTGTTTTTGATTGACTATAAGCAAACATAGCACCCACTTTGTCTCACATTGACAAAAAATGGTGAATACACTACCTTACAATATATTCAACTCCTCTGCTATCTCACCCAACTCCAATTTACGATTAGCCAAAAGGAGTTTCTGGATTTTTTTGGTGTTTTCTGGGACAACTGCCAATTTTGGGCGACCATGTTTAAAGTCAGTACCTGTTACTCGGTGTTTTCAACAAAGCAGAATCTGAATAACACTTATCAAGCCCTTGCTTTGTTTGAACAGTATTTTTTTCCCATCAGAAAGCAATGTTTATCAACACATGAAATCCAAATTTTTTCATTGTTTGGAAAATTGTCAACAGTAGTTCCACTTTTAAATAACTGTAATTTGTAAACTAATAATCAGATTGGGCCCAAATTTTGGAACATGCCATTTGAAAGTTAGTACTTCATAAAAATCATGGCTCTTTTATTCATGGAACTATCTATATGTCAGGCCTGGGACTTATTGAGTGATGTGCTATGAATCTATACCAAGATACGTTTTTTTTTTAATTAGTTTCCTGATTTCCTTGTTAAATTTTTATATTTCAGTAGTTATTTTTTGTTCATTTATTTTTTTTTTTTGTATGTGTCTTGTTGAGTAGTGAGATAATTTTTTCCATCTATGTATTCTTGTTCATAACCTCCCTGCCCCAGTCAGAGGGATTGAGGTGAATTTCTTTAGTTCTTACTAGGAAATTTAGTGCTTTTAGTTGTCTCTGTGGTAATGTATTTTCATTGTCGGTTTCTATAGTAGCACTGATTATGCTTTGAATGAAAACTTTAGTGAATTCAGTGTTGGTTTGCTTGTGATTTTATGTTTTTGCTACAGTGTCTACTGTGTCTTGCAGATTCCCAGTGATAAAAATTTTAAACTGAAGCTGAGAACTTCTCATTCTGTGTTGGAAAGCTTTATATCTGATAGATTTTCTATTAGATTTAGTCTTCGAACATATCTCCACTTGTTGTTGCTGCATAAGATCTTACGTTTTTGTCTCAGGTTGTTTAGAATGTTCTTTTTGTGGAGTTGTAAGTCCAGCAGTTTTGGCTTTTTTAGTGATACCTTTAGGAAATCATATGTGTAGGTTGTAAAAATGTGATGTGATGTTCAAAGTATTTTAAGTGTGGGATGACTTTTTCATCAATACATTTCAGTAAAAAAAAATCCTAAAACCTCTATTCATTCACATGTGTAGTCATACCAACATAATAAATCTAACCTGATTAAATCCTAAGGACAAAATATGTTACAAATAAACTTTTTCCACTTTGTCATATATTTTCCCTAATATTGTTTTACATATGATGTACACACACAGTGTGATGAGTAAATGAAATTGCCACCATTTTATATTTTTAATTTTACACATCTGTTTTTGATTTTATCAACTGCACAGGATGTGCATTGTGGTGCAGTGGATATCAGCTTGGAATGAGAAATTGAGGAGCCCAGTTCAAATTCCAGTTGAATTCCTTGCATTCACTTACGCGCAGATATTCTTGGAAAAGGTATTAATCCATCTCTTCCCTCCAGTTATGAGTTAAGTAACAGGACAGATTGGGTTCTACAGTCTTGGCTGGCAACTAGTCTACCGCAGAAAGCAATGGCAATATACTGCAGAATAATCTTTTGCCCAGTCAGTCATGTCGCTTTTGAGACATGATCACCCAAGCGTGTTTCATGCATGGCACTTAACTGACTGATAGATGAGCCATCTTCAGAGAGGTTATTAAGACAGTAATACAATAACATCCACCATCACTGACAATTTTATTTTGTGCTGACACAAAACTTTGCTAGTTTAATAACCTCTCTGAAGATGGCTCATGTGAATCGAAAGCTTAGAACCAAATTAATAAAAAATTATCCAAATGTTGGAGAATTTTTGTCTTTATTTTCAACTGAAATTAAAGCCAAAATACGATGTTTAGAACGGCTCATGTTTAAACATAATAAACATTCATTGTCTCTTATATTTAACAGTATATGTTTAGAAAATTATTTGCTGGCTCGATACACTAAATATACATAAATATACATATATATTGTAATGCTGTTATTACAATAGTTTATAAAAGCATATCACTACACATAAATTTTCATGTTTCAGAACAAAACTGTTCCTCTTCAGGTGATATGTTAAAATAAATGCCGAAAATGATTTTTGACACACCTAAAGCATTTCCTCCAACTAACACTCCCTAATTTTCTAAATAACCATGAATTCACCTTATATTTTAAAAAATAAATCATTTTCACCATTTGTTTTAACATATCACCTGGAGAGGAACAGTTTTGTTTTGAAGCATGAAAATTTTTGTGTAATGATATTGTTTTTATAAACTATTGTAATAACAAAATTACAATATTAAGCTCAACTCTGTATTGAGCACTCTTTATAAAAGTAAATGCTTGAACAGTGGGTTTTTGATCTATGTGTTCTTTCACTTTTTTGTAATATATATACAAGAAAAAATTAAGGCAGACACATTATTTCATGGTAAATCAGAAGTATAGGCCTATTTCAGGCAAACTATCATCAGCTTCCATCTTTATTGTACAGAAGATTTTACACGAATCTATATATATATATATATATATATATATAATTTGTTTGTGTAAACATTTTTAGTGGATTCTCATATATGAGTAGATATACTGTTTAATTATAAAAAGAAGAGTATATTTATTTACATCTACTGGCCAAATAATTGAGAAACCTTGTCAGGAAAATATGCATCCTCTGGCATATTTTTCTAACAAGATTTCTTGATTATTCAGGCCAGTATATGTAAATAAATATACTGTTTTCTTTAATAATAATTAAACAGTATATGTACTAAAATATGAGTATCCACTAAAAATGTTTATACAAATAAATAAAAAATATGTAAGAGGTGATCCATTTCATAACATATTTCATAAAATGTAAATATATATGTATAGATTCATGATTTAATTGCATTCAGTGAATTCATTTTCTGTACCAAATTCCAGTCAATTCTATTTCATTCATGTTAGGGTGGCAACCCTGTGAGTCAATTGACTAATGGACTATTTCTGACGTCATATCCAGTTACCAGGTTCTGTCTTCCGGGCAGTCAGATCTGAGAGACTGAGAGAGTAAAGGTCGTAACTTGGTTTGTCCTGCAGCTGAGTGGAGATACAACTCAGCTTTAACCACTATATGTATTTCGTTAATACATTATTTTTATTTCATTGTTTCCGAGTCTTCTCGTTATTTATTTCAACTCCACAATAATTCACTTCACATTTTGAAAAGGCATGAATCTATCTTCCCCTAACTATGAGTCAAATAGAAGGGCAGATTGAGCTCTATTGCTTTGTAGTGGCAGCTAGACTAGAACAACAACAACTCTAAATTCGAAGCCATAGAGAAGGCAATCAGAAACCACTCTACTATCTCTTGAAAACAGTTATTTCCATTCCTAGATAATACAGAAAACGCTCTAAGGGAAAAGCAACACTGAATTTAAAACCATGAAAAAGGCAATAGGAAACCACTCTGCAATCTTTCATGAAAGGGCAAAGCAATTCAAAGGTAATAAAGAAAAGAAATATATAAAGAACCATCATTGCCTGCATCCTGAAGTAATATGACAATTTAAAAAAATTGTAATAAAACATGACTTCAATTCTCTGTTTCTAGGAAAACAAAGATCGAAATGAAGGAACCAGAATTTTGCAAATCATTTATTGTAATAATTAAAATAATGTAACCTAAGGAAAGTATTGTTAACACTATTTGTGGGAAAGATTTCAAATCATGTTCCTGTCTGCACCCCCTAGTCATTTTCAAAATATGAAAAAAAAAAAACTGAAATCATAGAATTGATTTGGAAATGGGAAGAGTAAAACCTATTGAATTAGGATTGTCCATTGTTTCAGTACAAAAATCTACTTTCAATCTTCCTTCCTTTTCTTTCTATCTCACTTTCTGAACAGGCAAGACTGTCAGAAAATGGCAGCTTGTTCACACTCTAGAATGTGAGACAAAGAACCTTTGTGGGCACAAGTAACAGACATTGATAAAATCATGGAGGCTATCATCAAACCAAATTCTGGAAGCAAGACCAAAAGACATACAAAAAAAGCCTAGAAAAATGAAACATTGAATTATAGAATTTACAACACAAAAGTCTTTTCACCTTATTCAAATAATAAAATCTGTTGTGTGCAGAAAATATCTTTTCTATAATACTGAATGGACAAGACATCTTTCCCAGTAAAAACACAATGCATCTATGCTTATAAATGATAGAATTCAGTATCTTTTTTTTTCTTTTTTAATAATCAGAAATATTTTTCAAAGAATAATTCCATAGAAATGATTTTGTAAAGGTTTGGATTTCTTTTGTAGTTTTGGACACAAATGTTCTTTAATAAAGGATGTCTTCATATATTGATTTTCCTGGTCAGTCCAATATATTCTTTGACCAAGAATAAGCAATGTACATACATTTATTAATTGAGCCATCTCTTTGAAATCCTGAACACCTGGGAAAATAACTGTTCATATTAGTATTCATTAAATAAAATACAATGCTAACAGAATCAATGTAACACAGTATTTGGTAATCACAAGAATTTAATATTAAGTAAAAAGAAAGAAATTCCAGCTGATCTCCTCCTCAGATTTTTTCATTTTGATATAAAAACTGATTATTCTGCTAAGTGGAATAGTGGAAAAAGTTAGCATTTATTTATAAATTTGTTGGCATGGTGATTCTGAGTTCAATCCATTGGTCAGGTAGCACAAACACAAACTTAGTGAAAAACCAAGAAAGCAACAGCTGAGCAGTACTAAAAAAGGACAAGACATATAGTGAATTGGAATGGTGGGAAAGGTCAGCATTGGTTAATAACGAATTTGGTGGCATAGTCATTTTGAGTTCAATCCATGGGCTAGATAGTACAATCTTGCATTCATTTGAAAGAGGGTTAAATAAATAAGGACACGAGTTGACATGTACAACAGAATGAGAACAATCAACCCTTTTATATTAAATAAAGGGTTCCATTAAAAATTCCGAGAAGGTTACAAGGATCAACAGACACCTGAAGAAGGCCAGAAGATACAATAGCTGAAATATTGTAATAATATCAACAAAGATGAGAAGATCACAAATAATAATTATTCATTTTAGAAATGCAAAGAGAAAGCTATTTAGACTTAATTAGATATGATATACACATGACATATGAAAGGGGCACATGGTCAAATGGTTACAATGTTTTCAGGTTCAAATCTAACCATGGTAGATTAGGTAAATTACTAAGATGGTGCCTGGAAACTACCATATTTTTCTATAATTAGCTGTATTATTATTACATTATTCGGACTATTGTCCTCATCTTTGTTGCTATTTGTATGACACTTTGGCCGTTGTACACTCCAGCCTTCTTCAGGTGCTAGGAATTTTGAACCGAACCCTTTATTACAATCACTGAGGTATATGATCTTCATTCCTTATGTAGTAGTGCCTCTTTTGATAGTTATGATTTATCTCCCTCTAACACTGTAAGTTACTTGTTCACCCCTGCTGTAGCCTGGTATTGAACTCACAACTCTTTGGGTCAAGTCACAGGAACTAACCAACATCTATATCCACTGGGCCATAGTCCGAATAATGTAAATACAGAAAATACTACCTCATCTCAGAAATAGAGACAAATTAGCTCGGTATTTTTTGAAAAAGAACATTTAAGGATTTAATTGTTTACCATAATATCAAATTTGAGTTGCCGACTATACAGTGTCAGTTTTCTTTCTGTCACAACAAATTATCACATTTTGATCTATTAATAAATATTAGATTTTCAGTAGTTTAGTACAACAGTATACCTATTTATATCAGAAACAACTCCTACTTGCCGATACAAGGCATCTCAATACATGGCATGATTACATCCAACTCCCAGCTGATGTTTCAGAGTTTCATATAAGAGCACAAATGTGTTGCTTTTGCATCATCAATACAACAGTTTGACTATTACTGTATGAATATATTATCAACCATTCATTTGTATTATTACAGAAATTAACATTACTTATTTGTTTATATTTCTGAGATGGAGTATTGTAATTATTTACATGTTTCAGACTGTTGTCCTCATCTTTGGTGATATATTTATAACATTTTAACCATTGTATGCTTCTATTTTCTTCAGGTGACTGGAATTCTGAACAGAAATTTTTATTTTGCTTACTGGGGTAAATTGTTCTCATTCCATGAGTCATGCCACTTCTGGGTATCTTAGTCATCTCTATTTAACTCAACTCTCTAAGTTTTTTGTTCACCACTGCTTTAGCCAAGTATTGAACTCAGAGCTCTTTTGGTCAAGTTACTGGATCCAACCAATGCTTTTAGCCACTTGAGGACACATAGACCCAAAGCTTTGTGAGTTCAATACCTGGTTACAGCAGTGGTGATTAAAAAACTTAGAGAGTTGAGTTAAATGGAGATAACTGAGACATCCAAAAGTAGTATGGCTCATGATCCCAGTGATCAAAATAAAGGGTTCAGTTCAAAATTTTAATCACCTGAAGAAGGTCAGAGCATACAATGGCTAAAATGTTGAGAAAGAAGGCCAAGAGAATATAACACTCACAGGACATATTGAAAGTAAGAGAGGCAAGAAAAAACAACCAATAACTTAATGAGTTTGTGTAAATGGATGATGAACAAAGACAATGAGAAATAAAAAGTTTAAATTACTTGGCATCACAAAGAACAGGAAGCTGTAGAAAGCTATGATCACCCACATCCTGAAGGAATATGGTCCATAAAAAGGTTTTGAAAGCCTTTCTTCTTTTGTGAAGTTTAATTTAGAGTGTTGTGCTAAGCATTTTTTGCTTTCTATTGCTGATTACTTACTTGTATCTTTAGGCTTTTGAAGACAGTCTTGTCAATTAAGCCTATAACATTCAAATATAAACCCAGAGGTTATGACTGACACCTGAAAAGATTCAAATTGAACAATGGCTGAAAAATTACGACTTGGGTAACCATTATGGAGACAACAGTTTGAATACCCACCTCACCTCTTCAAAGTAGAAGTACTATGAAAGTCTTTTATACTGGTGTTGCTGCTTTAGCAAGTTGGTTTTTATAGAGTGACGTTGCTAGTATCATGCTCAACTCTTTTGATTCAGGGTTGCCATTCTCCTAGACTAGCTGCCAACCAAGGCTAAAGAATCTGTTCTGTTATGCTATTTATCACAAAAAGGAGATGATTCATAATTTTCCCCAAGAGTATTTGTGTAAAATTTGAACACAACTAACTTCACCAGTATTTGAACTCAGCATGATGATTCCACTTTCTGTAGTGATAACTGCTACACTACATGTAGAATAAAAATGTTAATTCTTCATCAGTTGTCAAAATTTTAAAAATACAGAAGAATTACTTTCAAATAGAAACAAAGGTTAGAGTTCACAAAATGTTCTTTCTCTTTACCCAATTGGCAACAGTTTATCTTCCTTAAGAAGCAATAAAAAATACCGTTAAACTAAAAAATTTCAGGAATCTAATTGGTTGGGTAAATTATTTTTGGAGCTAAACCAAAAGTTTAAAAATTAAAATAAAATAAAATAAATAAAGTTGCAATTGGTAGTGACTTATTTTCACCTGGGTAGAGAGCAAGATGACCCAATTTTTAAATTCTCTATTTGAAATTTAGTAAGAAATTGACATTTAACAATATGTATATATCAAATGATGAGGTCAGTAGCTTTTTAAGAATTGGTTTGGAGTCAGAATGAGTGACACATGATTGTTTAGTAAGATCAAAGAATGTAGAGAAGTGTTTGAGTGTAAAAAGTTAATAAGGATTGATGTAGATATAAAGAACGCATGGGTATATGTATGTCTGTCTACAAATTGTAGTTGGGGAGGGAGAAAGGAAGCTCATGAGTTTTTCTTTTGTTAAAATCCAATCTGATTTAATGCTGAAATGCCAGAACATAATAAGTGTGAATGTATTTTATTATTTTAAATGTCATATTCAGTGGGTACCCATGGTTGAGTAAACATCCCTGTGCTTTAACAGTTAGATCAGTGTGTGCATGTGTGTGTATATATATATATAATCACTACATACACATAAAGGTATACATATACACACACAAAGAAAAATCAACCTCATACCAATAAAAAATAAAAACAAAAAAAAAAACAACCACATAATCTTTTTTTTTATCTTCATACAAAAATAATGAAAATGAGAAAATTAACAGTCATTAGTTAATACTTCCTGATGAGTGTGCTCAACAATTGCACAAAGGTTCAACGACAAAACTCTGGTGTAGAGGTGCTGCATATAACATCAATTGGTTGATAAATTTTGTGTTCACACACACACACACACACACACACACACATATATATATAAGATATGCATTGTGATGCAGTGGATATCAGTTTGAAATGAGAAATCAGAAAGCTGGGTTTGAATTCCAGTTGATATCATTGCATTCACTTATGCACAAATACCCTTGGGAAATGTATTAATCTATCTCTTCTCTCTCCAGATATGGGTTAAATAGCTGAACAGATTGGGTTCTATAATCTTGGTTGGCATCCAGTCTACCACAGAAAGTAATGGCAACCTACTGCAGGAAAATATTCTGCCCAGTCAGTCATGTCTGTTTCTAGACATGATCACACAAGTGTTTATCATGTATGGCACCTGACTGATTATAATATATATCTTGCGGATATGTGTTGTGGGATATCAGCTTGGAATGAGAAATTGGAGAGCTAAGTTCAAATTCTGGTTGAATTTATTGAATTCACTGAGGCACAAATACCCAGCTATAGGTTGAATAGCAGGACAGATTGGATTGTATAACCTTGGTTGGCAACCAGTCTACTGCAGAAAGTAATGGCAACCTACTGTGAGAACAATTTTCTGTCTAGTCAGTCATGTCTCTTTCGAGACATGATCGTCCAAGCATGTATCACGTATGGCAATTAACTGACACACACACACACACACACATATATATATATATATATATATATATATATATATATATATAATTATGGGTATATAGCTGAGTGATTAGAACATTATCATTCTGATCATTAGATACACAGATTCAAATTTCAACATGCTTGATTTGTCAAGGAGAGGACCTAGGTAATATTGTCTTGGAGAGATGATCTGATCATAGTATTTGAAAACTACCACAAGTTGACCCAAGCTTTCTGTGTGATATCAAATAGATAGAACTGTTTGGAAGCTGTTAATAGGTATGCTTGCTGAAAGTTACAAGTCACCATGACTGAGATGTTTGAGCATACTAGCTTTGTTCAACTGCTGATCATGCCAAATTATATGCTTTCTCCCAGAAACTGCATAGATGGAGTATAAATCACAAATGTCTCTGTAAACATTGCATCTGGACAGTATAAGATACATAAATGATACTATGTTGATGATAAAGCAATAACTCTGAGACAAGGCAATAATAAAAAGTGAGAAAAAAAGGACTATTAATTGTAAAAAGATAGAATGTATGGTCATGGGTACTGGAGATATCAGAATGAAGTAAATACAAAGAGTTTAACAATCTAGGTATTATCATAACACTGAACTAGGGATGGATGCATTCCAGAGATTAAACTAAGTATTAAGAGAAAGGAAAATATTGCTTAGAAACAAACAAAAGAGTGCTGAACTGCTATGTAATATCTACCCTCCTATATAGCAGTGAATGCTAGACAATTTCTTCATAGAAGAAGATAAGACTTGAAGTGGCTGCCTGAAGGGTTCTAAGAATGAACAGAACGTGTGAGCATCAAGGAAATTTTATGGAAAATGAGAATAGAAAGGGTACTTATGCTTTCAATCAGAGTTGAAATGTCGAGAACACATAATGAGGAAAGAGGGCTTGGAGAATTTTATATCCACAAGACCAGAGAGGCAGAGAGAAACATTAAATAACCTCCCTAACAAGTTTATGGCTAGAAGAGAAAACACTAGTCAGAATGTTAAGGGGACAAACATTGCTTCGAGCTACAAAAGCAAGGAAGATGTAGAGACATGATAGCTCATTTTCTGAGGGAGATATGGCACATAAAAAGACTAAAATTGTTTTTTCAAAGTCAAATTCTTAAAATTTTCATATTTGCTCACTAAAGGTGGATCAGTTTTCACCCATTCATACTCCTTAAATTTTTGAGTTGCACCTCATATAAGGTAAAAAAGAACCGCCACTGGTGCACAGGAGGTTATAGTGAGAGAACAAACAGGGTACAAGAGGTGCCTAAGAAAGGATAAGAGATAGATAGGATTTGGGGAGGAGATGGGATTTAGGGTGGTAGGAGATGCCAATCAATGTTGCATTTAAACTTTTGGAGATTGTAGCTATCAGGGTAGCAGGTTTACAGAAAGAAGTTCCACGGGTGGGAAGTGCAAGAAAAGAAACTGATAGGGTAGAAGTGGTGGTTACATTTGACTATTTTGATGGTTAAAGCATGGGACCTAAATGCCAATCTGGTAGCACAAGTAAATTCATGTGGTCAGAACATCAAAGAAAGAAGCTTGTCAGAGCAGAAATCATGAATGTCCAGAAAATATCAGAAATTTGATATTAATGAAAAAAAAAAAAGTAACCTATCCAGTGTAAGAGTGCCATAGTCCACTTCAAATGAATCTACTTAGGACCTCACACTTTTTTTCAGTTTATTTTACATATTTTGAAACAGTCTCTAAAGTGCTTATCCATCAAGTGCCTCGTTTTTGTAACCTTGCTAGGGTTAACAAAATCATGTCGCTAGTTTCCTTTATAACTTTATTAGGTTGAAGAAAACTCAATGTGAGTTTTAATTTCTACTTTAGTAAAGTTACTTTGTGAAATCACAAATACAATTATATGCCTTTGAACAATAGTGTATCAGATACTTATTCTTCTTCAACTATACACTCTAATAACTATATATATATATATATTTATTCTACATGTCATGTGATCCCAGCAGCAAAATACCACTAATTACTTGAGAATGAGGCCAACTGTGTTTACTCCCTGGCGATCAGTGTTCAAACACAAGTATTGGCATATTATTTCTATATGACACTCATTAAATCCACTTTAATCTTGTTCCTTCTGTTTCAACAGGTATTTTAGCTCCAGTAAAAGCCAGAACTTGCTGTAAGCCAAATCTTAGCAATAGAAGACACAGGTGATATAATGTTTTACCTAAAACTGCATGAGACATGAATAATGTACTCAAAGTGGTCACACACAATACACAAATAGTATCAAACATCTGAGTGAATAATCATGAGATTGTTCATGCACATTTTTAGGTTCCTCTTTGATTGGTTGCAAAGTTGCATCAAAACTGCATAACTTGAAATATTCCCAAACAGATCTTTTACAGTGTGCAGCAGAAATATCTCTAACATTAAGACATGAGCTAGATGAAGACAAAAATTGCCACTAATGTCTTATCATTATGTGGGAGATATTTCTGCTTCATGCTGCATTTTTTATTTGAAGTCCTTTTAGGATATGGCCGATATACTGTCTTTTGTTACCGTTTTGACCCTTTACCATCCCTCTATGTGTGAATGAATTGCAGAACAGTGATAAATTCATTAAGTAGGTTACTCACTGTTTTCTCTGTTTTCTTATATTCACTATATCCTGAGATATATTTATAAATTCATGTAAACAAACAAAAATACAAGAAAATTAAGCCTTTGGGTTAGTATATCTACAGACAGGATATAACTTAGAAAGAAATGGATTTATTTATTTTCCCAAAGGCATCATCATAATCATCTGAAACTACCATTAATCTAAATATATGAGTGTATAGATCAGTTATAACAAATTTAGTATAGGAGGTGAGGAAATTGAACATAGAATAGGCTGTGCTAAAAGTAGTTTACACTGTAAGTTTCTACAAAATATTAACCTAATAACTAGAGATGTGTTCTTAAATAACCTTGTCAGATCAAGACTTTCATGTGGATGTCAGGCATAGTGCCAGACGAGTTCAGAAAGAAAAAAATAATAATAAAGTTAATCTGACTAGGGGGTTACATGGACCAGAAATATTAAAAATTGAAGTGGAATCAGCAATGGTTAAATTGAAGAGAAACAAGGTAGCAGGATCCAATGGAATTGTAATAGAGATGTTGATGTTCTTCAAAGACTTTTGGCATAGACAGGATCAGAAAAATAATAAATGAAATCTATAACAGCAGCAATATACCAGAGAATCTAAGAAGATCAATTTTCATAATACTACCTAAGAAGCCAAGTGCAAAGGAATGTGAACTCTACTGAATCAGTTTAATGAGCCACATAATAAAACTCATCATCCAGATTCTGATGAACAGAGCACACAGTAGAATCGGCCCAGAGATAGAAAAAGAACAGTATGGCTTTGTTGAAAATACTGGAATGAGGAATGTGATATCCATGCTCAGAATGATATCTAGAAGAGCAATACAAATGCAGAAGGACCTTTAACTGCACTTTATAAACTATGCAAAGGCATTTCATAAAGTACGTCACAAAATCTTGATAGAGATGCACAACAACTGTGACATTTTTGAGAAAGATATTAGGATAATCAACAATCTATATTGACAGCAAACCGCTTGCATACGGATAGGAAGTGAATTCAGCAGGTATACAAAAACAGAAAGGGATGTAAGACAAGGATGTGTTTTCTCACCGGATCTATTCAACCTGTACAGTGAAACAATTCTGAGAGAAATAAAAGCCTTGTCAGGATTCATCATTGGTGGCCACAATCTCAACAAAAGAAGATATACAGATGACATGTTGCTGATAGCAAATGCGGAAAAGAAAATGCCAGATCTTTTACAGAAGGTAGCAAAAGAAAGCAAAAAGAAAGAACTGAGCATAAACTTCAAGAAAACTGAATGTATAGTCATCGGCAAAAAGAAAACCCACAATATGCCAACTACAGGCGGGAGAAACTAAAATAAAACAACTAAAGAAATTTAAATACCTGGGAAGTGTTTTAACAGAGGATGGAAAGTGTGACAAAGCTCTAAAGATGCAATGGCATGGCCAAGGACGCATTTCAGAAGCTAACCAGAGTACTGAGAGACAGGAAAATCTCATTGGAAACAAAGAAAAGATTGCTGGATTACTATGCGATATATCTGTCCTTCTGTATGGAAGTGAATGTTGGACGATCTCATCAAGGATGAAGAAGAGGCTTGAGGCAGCAGAAATGTGGTTTTATAGAAAGATACTGAGGATACCATGGACTGTTCACGTGAGCAACGATGAAGCATTGGAGAGGATGCAAATGAGAAGAAAACATACTTAACATCAGGAAGAGACAGATGAGGTTCCTGGGACATGTAATAAGGAAGAAAGGCCTTGAGAATTTAATACTCACAGGATGAGAATACTATAGATGGACAACATGTGCAATGATGACGTATTGGAAAGGATGCAAATGAGAAGAAAACATACTTAACATCAGGAAGAGACAGATGAGGTTCCTGGGAACACATAATGAGGAAGGAGAACCTGGAGAATTTAATACTCACAGGACGAATTGAAGGAAAGAGAGACAAGGAAAGCATCATGAGACCTACTTGATAGGCCTGAGCAAATGGATGACTGAGCAAAGTTTGGGAGAGATATCAAGAGAAAAAAATATTGAGAGTGACAAGAGACAGAGCCAAGTAGAAGTCCATGATTGCCTACATCCTGAAGGGACACAGCACATGAAGAAGAAAAAGAATCACTTGTTAGGCACCATTTTTACCAAAATATAACCCTTGCCACATGACTTAAATTTAGTCAGAATTCTATTATCTTCTCAGCAAGTTCTTTACAAATTTAAAAGCTGTCAGATCCCCCTACCCACTGGATGACCTTTATGACTCTTTTAACCTTTCTCTACAGGCAGGGTGCCTTGTTCAGTGCACTACATACCCAACAACCTTAATTTTTTTTTTATTCAAATGTTAATCAAAATGTTTCTTTTCAAAACTAATCATCTGTTTTTTTTAGAAACAACTTTTTTTTTTTATTAAGTAGGTTTTGTAATAAAATATCCTACACCTTCTTTTCTTTATGTGAACTTACTAATACAGTGAACTGTATATATAGTAAGCACCACATTCGCCAGTATCTTGCTTTGGATATTAGTAATGTCTTACTAATCTCTGTTTATCCACTCATTGTACTCTTTATTGCAATAACCCTTTCTTCTGTCCATCTACTATCATGTTAGTTGTTCTTTCCCCTTGAGTAACAACCTTGTATATTGTAAACCTTTCTCAAGGATACAACAGTAGATGCTCATGGCTCTCCACAACTTCCTGTCTTTTGTTACTCTAAGTAACTTTTGATTCTTTACCACAAAGACTAAGAAACCAAAAAACTTTTTTGATTGCTTTACATCTTCAAAAAAACTTTGTATTGTATTTTGCATCTGTGAATATGCAAAAATACTCCCCCCTTTTCAGCGAGAGAAATAATGTCAGAGATATAATGTGATGTCTGATTCAAAGACTGATATAACAAAGCAATGTTTTTGGCAACTACCCACATCAAAATCAATTTTAACATCTAAACTGATTCTGTCTGCACCCAAAATGTGCTTAATTACTTATCAAACTGTCATTTTTTTTTCTCCTTCTATTCAAATTTTGGTGAGAAAGAGTAAATTCAGAGATCCAAGACACTTAAAAAGAAATCTGATATTCTAAGCTTGCTTGACATTCAGGTAGCAATTGACTTACTGCAGGAACCAGAGTTTTGTAGCATCATTAATATTTATAGAATTTGTTTTATTCACTAAAAATTAACATTATTTATTTTCTTATCTTCACTGTTTTCACACTTAGCAGTTCAAGAATCCTACTGATACTGAGCAGATCTGTGGAAAAAATAGATATTATTCTCACATTTTCCATATTAATCCCATCAATTTCAAGTTTCCAGTAACCATTCTTAAACAAGTTTCCTTAAGTTCCAATATTCTACACTGGGCTTTAAACTGAGCATGTTATTAAGACAGTGAACTCTCATGTAAGAGTATTGGACAAAAGGTTCCAGTAAGAATTCCAAGAATTGTGCTAAAGGACCATGAAATCTAGTTTCTGGCCTCCTCACTCAATCTTTAGAAATGTTGCTTAATTTGCATACCATAATTATTTGTGTAAAATACAATTTATGTGTAAGTTGTGTAACAGATTCTTGTTTGTTGGATTCACTTTCACAGTAATACTCTTCTCTCCTGCCAACAATGGGTAAAATAACAGTGTATACTGGGCTCTCTGTTCTTGGATGGCAACCAGTCTAAGAGAAGGAAAATGTCTGAGAAGGCAACAGGAAACCACTCCACTATCTTTCTCAAGAATGTATGGCAATTTACAGATAAGAACTGAAGGGACATGGCATTATATATATGCACACAACAAAAATTAAAAATGTTAAAACCAAAAGACTATCTGACTAAAGACTTAAAAAGAAAAACTTAGAAAAAACTTAAACAAGAAAAAAATTCCAAACAACGAACCTCTACCTAAGCAGTAGATGAGTGCTCAACACTTAAGCTAATCAGACAGAACAAAAAATGTTTCATTATTTGGAGAGTGTGCTATATATATATATTTATATATATATATATGATTGAATTTGATTTATAATTAAAATTAATATATTTTACATTGTGACACAAAAATTTCTATGTTTGGAGATTTTTACCTCATCATCAGGCAATGTTAGAGCATTGTTGGGAAAATGACTTTCATTTGAATATAAGAAACAATATGTTTGTTATTTATAGATATGGGAAGTCAGAAAAATTTATGTGTGTGTTCAATTTAACCAATCAGAATAGAGATTCACTTTAAATTTGAAAAAAGGTTATATTTTTGGGAAATACATGATTTCTTCTTTCAATTTTAGTGGTACAAGTGTCAGCCAATTTCAAACCCCCAGTCTATACTCCATTTCCGTTGATGTTACTAAATGTTTTTCCTTTAGTTTTCTCTGTATCTCAACATTTTCTAGAAGTAAAAAGAAAAAAAAAGAAAACATTTTATATTTTAGATCTAACTTAAAGGGATCTTTGAGTGTAATTATAATATTTTTATTTCAATTCAGAATGCATTTTATTCTAATTTTTCAAAACTCTTAATTTATAAATAACATTTTTAATATCCATTTATTTATTAAAAATTTTTCAAATTCATTTTATTATTATTAAAAAATCTATTATAATATTATTATTATATTCTAATACAATTCTTAATATCATAATACAATCTTTTAAATATCTATTTAATTATTAAAAATTTAAATATCCTTTAAAAAATTATTCTTAAAAAATAAAAATGTTTATTAACTTGCATATATCTAATAATTTTGTTTTATAAGAATAATATTTAAATGGATATTAAGATAATTAAAAAAATAATTCTGATCAGTTAAATTGAACACACACATTACGCTCTACAATATTTGTTAAGCACTTTTATAAAAAAAAGTAAATGCCAGAGAACTTCGATTTGTAAAACTGTTGGTTCTCTTCACCTGGATATATATATATATATATATATATATATAGTAAAATGAATTGGAGCACTCTAGCTATTGGCCGCGTAATACGATATGTGCTAAAAAGACTGCCTTCTTCCACCAAACGCCCCGTGACCCAGGGGTAGAGTCGCTGACTGACGCCAATTCGGTCAGGTTTCGAGCCTGGGTTAGGGAGCAATCGGAGTCTAACCGTACTGATGAGCTGTGGTACAGCGAAACAGATCTGTCTGCAGATGACTATATATATATATAGATATATAACACAGTATCCCAAAATTTGAAGAATTTGAACAGAATACAGCTTAGTTATTACCTTTTGTGAACAGTACTCTTTCTGAGCCTGAATGCAAACAGCAGAAAAGTGACACCATCTGAGATAATGGAAAAGCTGCCAGGTTATTATCTATAATTAATGGTAAACTATTATGGAAAGTAATTTTTCCATAGTCATTCTCTCTGATTTGCAGTCATATTCCCTGATTTATGAATAATAAACAGTAAAGAATTATTAATACAGTCAAAACAAGTATGAGATTTAATAAACATTTTAGAGATCTATTAAATAATAATGACATGTGTATCAATAGTGTTGGTATAAAAGGCCATAATAAGGTGAATAATATCATAGTAATAATGAAGAGTGTATCAGCTCTGTTTTTAATAAGATTGAATAAAACTAGAACCTATTTATAGCTAAAGAGTGTGCAGTGAGTATAGAAAGATCAAGGTTTTAAATATAGTATTACATATTAAGTGAGAAGTGGCTTCTCAGGAGTGTCTTAAAAATGACTTATCCAAAATATGACTTATCCCCTTGATGAAAGGAAGTGAAAAAAGTATTTGTCTACTTGAATAGAGTATGGCACAAGGTCCTGTTTCAAGAGATAATCCCAAATCTAGATGGGATTAATAAAAAAAAAAATTAAACGCTTATTTTACCTAAGTACTTCTCGTTTGAAATTGACTTTAATTTTAGTAAAGGCAATGGAAAAAAATGATGTGTCTGGGTTTGGAATTACCCCTGGTGGTTAATTGTTCTCATACCAAATGTTTCAGAAAGAGAGATAGTATAAAAATGAGCTTTACAGCATTCAGAAGTTATGTAAACTAGTTTGAAGTCAAGTTCCAAATTTGTAAGTAGTTTATTTTTTATGTAGTAGGAAAAAAAATTTTAATAAACAAAATTTCAATAAGAATGATAAAAAATTTAAAATAGGCATTACATAGAAATCTGAAGGCACATTTGAGTAGGAAATGCTTTCCAAAAGCTAAACAAAGTATTAAGAAACAGGAAAATGTCATTAGAAATAAAGAAAGGAGTGCTAAAATGCTATGTAAAATCTGTTTTCCTATATGGCAGTAAATACTGGACAGTCTCCTCACAGATGAAACAATATGAAGCAACAGAAATCATGTATAGATATATATGCTGAGAATACAATGACTTGATCATGTGAGTAATGAGGAAGTTTTAAGGAAAACAGAAATGAATAGAACAATTAACATCAGAAAGAGAGACTTGAAATTTTTGTGATATATAATAAAGAAAGAGGGATTGGATAATTTGATAGTCATAGGACATATTGAAGAACAGAGGGAAATAGCAAATGACATACCTAACAAGCTTGAGAAAATGGTTAGCATAACAACAAGTGGGAGAGCTTATGAAAAGCCAAACCTCAGTAAGGGCCACAATGGATAGGAAGTTGGGAAGAACAATGATCGCCTGAATCCTGACAAGACACAGAAGTGTCTATGCAGGTTGGATGTGTACAAAACATGGAGAGTGGGATTCGAGATTCAAATTCCAATAGTTACATTCACTTTCTCACACATATTCTTCAGAAAAATATTAACACATTTCTTTATCCTTTGACTATGGGTTAATAGCATGGCAGACTAAGCTCTATAGCTTTGATTGGCAATGAGTCTTTAAGAAGACAGGTTGGAAAATAGGGTTAGCAACATTTTATCTTCTTTTATATGCCATGTTCCTTCAGAACGTAGGTGATCATGGCCTTCCACAACTTCCTATCCCTGATAGCTCTTAGCACGTTTTCTCCTGTTACCCCACCTAAGCCCACACTCAGCTATCCACCTGCTCAGGCCCTTCAAATATGTTATCACATGTCTTCATCACATGTCCCAAGAACTTCAGCTATCTTTTCCTGATGCTCAGTATTAATTTCCTTTTTGTTTCCATCCATTCTAAAACCTCATCATTGCTCACATGCTCAATCCATGATATCCACAGCATCCTTCTGTAAAACCACATTTCAGTTGCTTCAAATTTATCTTTCATCTTCGATAAGATTGTTCAGCATTCAATGCCATACTGAAGAATTGACATCACATAGCAATCCAGTAGTCTCTTCTTTGCTTCTAGTGAAATTTTCCTGTCTCTTAATACTCTGCTCAACTTCTGGAATGTGTCCTTGGCCATGCCAATTCACCTTCAGATCTCAGTGTCACACTTTCCGTCTTCTGTTAGAACACTTCCCGAGTACTTAAAACTACTTGCTGCAGAAACCATCCACTACTGGAAACGTAACATGATGAGGCTGTAACCCTATACTGTACGCAGGAGTCTGTAGGGTTAACACTTGTCTACACCACTATTTCTCAATCTTTTTCTTATTTTAGAGTGCATTTGTAGAATAATTAAAATTCTCAATGCACTTTAAATTTTAACAGAATATTTTATGTGAAATAATTCATTCTTTGTATACCCTTTTGCAAATTGAAACAACTTTAGTTTCCTTTCTTTCAACATACAGTCAGTTTTACATCAACTAAAGTGATAGGGTGTAATTGAATTCTATTTTTTCCTCAGATTAGGTCATTTGCAGTAATATGAATCTATTTACAGAGTGTATGAATTTGTTTGGCCTTAAAAAATATTGCGTCATCTCTGATTGTATCAGATTTTTACCACAACCAGACACTATCATCTCAACTATCAATTAGTTGCAATGGATATTACTCCATGAAAGCATAGGAAAATTATAACACTGCATGAACACACTGGCAAGCCTAACATAAAGATTGTAGATATTGTGGTGTCAGCTTTTTAACTACCAACGAAGAAACAAACTTGATTCATCAATCCAAAAATGTAAAGGTAAATGTGGTCAGAAGAGAAAAACAGTGCCAAGAGATCACATATAAATGATCAGAGAAAGTGTGAAAGATCCTAGGAAGATATCATTCATTTTATTTCAATTAATTTGCACATGGTTATATGTGTGTGTATCTATATTCTCCTGTATGTTTTTGAAATTGTATTTTCCAATATTATAGAATATTGAAAATAATGGTCATATATATTTGTAATTTTACAAATTAGGGAAGAAACTAAGAAATAGTTCACTTACTGTTTACTTAAAAAGCATTAAATATTTTGATATAGTTGCTGAAGGATTTTTATAGTTTTATTACTTTATATATAAATATTTTCTAAACATATACTGTTAAATATAACTAATAATGAATGTCTATTATGTTTAATCATGAGCCATTCTAAACATCATATTTTCACTTTAATTTCAGGTGAAAATAAAAACAAAAATTGTCCAACATTTGGATATTTTTTATTATGTTGTATGTTTGCATGATCAAAATTATAAGACCAGAGACAAAAATTCTACAAAATTGTACAAAAAGTGTATGAAAACATTCAACAACCAAATTTAATAATGAGTTCTACCTCCACTGCTTTTGATGACATCAAAAATTCTGTCGGGCATGCTAGAAATAAGCGTTTCCATTAAGGTGCGGGGGATGTTGCTCCAGCTTCTGAAGATGGCTTCACGAAGTTCATTTTTTGTCGAATATTGTTTGCCATTTCGATAAACATCTCTTGTCATCCATCCTCAAACATTTTCAATTGGATTCAAGTCTGGTGAGCATGCAGGATGTCCCAAGAGATGGACCCCATTTTCTTGTAGAAAGGTCAAGGTCCGTCTTGCAGCGTGGATTGCAGCATTATCCTGTTGGAATAACCATCCACCTACAGACAAACGATGGCCCTCCATCATCAATGATGCTTTTTGTAGCATGTTAACATAACCAGCTGCTGTTTGACAACCATGCACCACCTGGAGCTCCATCGTCCCTTTGTAAGAAAAGGCACCCCATACCATTAGGGACCCTCCACCACTATGACGTGTTGAGAAAATTTCAGGAGGCATGTTTTAGTTATGCCAATATTGTTGGAAGCCATCAGGACCATCTAGATTGAATTTTTTCTCATCAGAAAACAGGACTTTCTTCCACTTCTCAACGTCCCATGTTTGGTATTCACAACCAAACTTTAAGTAGTCCACCTTGTGACATGGAAGCAGCTGAGGAATTTGTTTACGCTTTTTATTTACCATGCCTTTTTGTCGTAAGTGTCGTCTGATGGTTATGGGACTGCAATCAGTATCTGTGACTGCCTTAATTTGACTAGAAGAAAGTCCCCCCTCTTTCATAACAACCTATCTTATTCTCTTACTCAATGCAGGAGAAAGTTTTGGGGGCCTACCAGAGGATTTTGCTTTTCCATAATTCTCACTGTTCTTTAGAAAGTTGCAAACCACAGTTTTACTGTGATTTACCTTAGCTGCGATCGCCCACTGTGACAAACCTTGCTTATGGAATTCTAGAATTCGAGAACGCTCAACTTTGGTAAGTTTGCTTGCTTTAGGCATAGTAACACCTTTACGCAGTGATTGCTAATCTCTAACTGAACTAAAAAGATTAGAATTACCATAGATCTAACAATTTATACCCCTGGTCTTATAATTTTGATCATGCGTAAATCGTCTCATTTTCTAAAAATGTAAATTTCTAAATAAAATGTTTGGAATGTAGCTATTTGTTTCCATAACCTTTTAGATTATAGTATTGGTAACCTTAAGTGGTAGGAGTTTAAAATCTATCTGTAAAAAAAAAATTCTTTTTAAAGATTTTTAAGTGGTTTTAAATTTTTGATCAGGAGTGTATATATATATCTATATCTATATATATATATATATATATATATTCCTCCCAAGTTTCAAAAGTTCTGATTTTATGAGATTTAGTTTGTTTTGTTTTACATCATATCAACCTCAATGGGTTATTTAATGCAGACAAGAGTTTTACAATAAATTCATATGAATAAAATATATTCTTTGTAAGAAATCAGTTTGTAGATCAAGTTTTAGATCATATTTTATTAACACATTTTTGTAAAGAGAACTTTAACAAGTGTCAAATACATTATATTTGTTTTTCTTCAGAAAGGTACTACTGGAATTCCCCCCCCCTCAAGAATGTTTTCCATATTTTTTGTGATAATCTGAAAATTAAATGTCTAATCGATAGGGTTTATCAATTCTTTAAAAATAGAAAAAAAAATAGTTAAGAAGAGGGGCACTGCTCTAAGTCAGCCAAAACTGGTTTTGAGAATGACTAACACTTAAACTCAGTTTTGAGAATTAACATTTTTTTGTGAGCCCTAGTTCAAAGACCAAACTATTTTCTACAGAAGTTGGAAATATTTTATTTTCTTCAGATATCCTATTATTTGGGCAGTAGGTACATTTTTGAAGAGCGTATTAAGATTTTGCACTTGGTAATAGTTACTGCAGATGTGTGTTGTGGTGCAGTGGATATCGGCTCGGAATGAGAAATTGGAAAGCCGAGTTCAAATTCCAGTTGAATTCCTTGCATTCATTTATATGCAAATACCCTTGGGAAAGGTATTAATCCATCTCTTCCTTCCAGTTATGGGTTAAATAATAGAACAGATTGGGTTCTATAGCCTTGGTTGGCAGCCAGTCTACCACAGAATGCAATGGCAACCTACTGCAGGATAATCTTCTGCCCAGTCAGTCATGTCTCTTTCGAGACATGATCACCCAAAGTGTGTATCACGTATGGCACTTAACTGACTGAATAATTACTCTGTGTTTTTATGTGCTTCTTGCATTCTATAAATATATGCTTGACAATGAGAAATTTGCAGCAGTGGATACACCAAGATATAGTTTCTGTCTGAATCATGTGTGTGTCAGCTGAGTGCATCTAATTCTTATTCTATTGAGCACTATGTCATGTTTACAGTCAGCCAATGACTATATTCACCTTTATTATTGTTGGCTGATGTTCATATAGTTTACTGTTTAGGAACATGTCCAAAATTGCTTGCTATTTTCTTTTGATGTGTTGGATAATTTTGTTTTTATAATCTGTATATAGTAGTTTGATGTAGATTAATTTCATTTTCGTTGCCTCTTTTGACAGTGTGTTGGTTTCATGATTTCCCTTGTTGCCTATATGACTAGAAATCTAAGCCAATATTGTTTTGTACTTTAACTGATGAAAGTTTTCTAGGATTTCTCTTTTCCAATCTTTTCACTCTTTTCTTTTTTTTTTTTTAGATAGTCTAAACTATCGCCCAGTACCCACTCCACCCATGTCTATTGAACAGGTGAAGAGGCTCATCCCTTGTTCCCTGTTTAGGATGTGGTTTCTGGCTTTCTCTTTTGCAATCTTTTCACTCTTACATAGCCCCCTGCGCATCAGTGGCATTACCGCCTTGCTCGGGGTGATATGATTAAAAAAGAAAATTTCTTGAATATAGAGAGGGTTCATGTTCTTTTCTTTAACTGCTGTTAAACTTGATAGGAAATCTGAGAATATTGCAAACTTCCCATCTTCTGAATTTTCTATCAATTTAAGCGCCATTATAATTGCTTTTAGTTCAACTGTATAGGGTAATGCGTTATTTGTTAGCCGTATTTGTTTATGAATTTGTCTGTTTGTGGCTGCTGCACCTATTCTCTGTAAGATTTTTATCAATCTGTGCAGAATGATTTATAGTCACAATATTTTCTCTTAATTTTCCATATATATTTTGTCAATGTTAGGTCTATGTGAGATTTGGAGATTGTCCATAGAGCTACCTTATTTCTTGTGACTGGTGTTATGTTATCAGGACCTTTGTTTATTTGTTCCAGTATTTATTTAATTCGAAGTCCAAGTGAAGGAATGGCTGCTGTTTTATTTTTAGAAAACTAAATATATTGAGGTAGATACATTTTTGGTATGCCAAGTTATTTGGGCTGGAGGGCAGTTTTAGTGCATATTGGAGGGATAATTTGTCCCATCTTAGAAATATAGATGGTTCATTGGCTTTTATGTAGAGACTTTGCATGGGTGAGGTCAGGAAATCTCTGAGACTTTATTTTGTATGGTTTATAGTTTTTTTAAGATAACATATGTATGCCTCAGTAAATGATGCATCCAATTTTCTAATTTTGATCTGATGTTTGACCTAGATATTCTGAGCATTACTTTTTGGTCCAGCACCCCAGTTCAATTTTGATATTACTTTTAGAAGCTTCAAAGCCTTTTAACATTTTCAAGGTAATCAATGTATGCCTTGAAGTTAAGTTTGCTATCTAGTTGAATTCCTAGATATTTTATTTGGGAATCAAGTGTCCATTTAATTTTAATTCTGGCTTAAGGTGGTTGGCTATTTTATTTTTTCAGAAATGTATGAAAACAGTTTTTGTTTTGGAGAAAGAGAATTCGCTTTCATTTACCCATTTTTCTTTCTTGTTTAAGCATGTTTTGGGGATGAGTATGACATCAGAATTTTTCAATACTACTATTTATTTTGAGAATAAATAATGTAACTGATAAAATGCTACCTTGAGGTACTCCTGCTTGTGTGCATCTGATTATCTGTTTCCATTTCGTACTTTGAATGTTTGGTTTGATAAGTTTTAAATGAATAGAGCCATTCTTCCTTACAATGCCATCGTGTGCATATCTTTTAGAATGCCATACTTCCATGTGGTATCATACCTATTTTCAAGATGATGACTTCAAATAAAGGATTTTAGCTGTACAAGTTGATCATTGGTTTTTCCAGAATCCACTTTGGTAGCTAGATAAGAAATATTTTCTCTCCAGGTACCACATTAGTTGGGCATTTACCATTTTCTCCAGTGTCTTGCAATGGGTCAGTAGTTTGTTGGATTGAAATGGTCTTTGTCAAATTAAAAAATTGGAACGATGATAGACTTAAGCCACGATTGTGGAAATTTGTTTGAATATCATATATCATTGAAGATCTGGAGAAGTATTTAAAGAGACTTTTCTGGCAAGCGTTTTAGAAATTGGTAATGAATTTCATTTGGACTAGTTGTAGAGTTTTACTTTGGTTTATAGAGTCTTAATTCTGTCATGGTAAAGAGAATCTTGTATTCTTTTTTTATTGTTTGAAGTGAATGTAAGGTTTTATTATTTCATAATGTTTTTAAATTTTTGAAATTTTAGAGTTCTTCTCATGCAGTGGATATTAGCTTGGAATGAAAAATTGGAAAGCTAACGGAATTCCAGGCAAATTCATTGCATTCACTTACGTGCAAATACACTCGGGAAAGATATTAATCCATCTCTTCCCCACCAGCTATGGGCCAAATGACAGGACAGATTGGGTTCTATAGCCTTGGTTGGTAACCAGTCTATTGCAGAAAGTAATGGCAACCTACTCCAGGAAAAATCTTCTGCTCAGTTAGTCATACATGATCGCTCAAGTATGTATCACGTATGGCACTTAACTGACTGACTTGTTAGAGAGTTTCTTTGAAATTCTGTTGCTGTTAGATTATTTCTTTTTATTTCAGTGCATTAATCTTCATTTGTTTTGGTTTAGTGGACTGTTGCAGTTTGCAATTGTTTTCATTAAATTTCCTTATTATTTCCCATGTTTCCCAGGGTTTTGCTGTTTAGTCTGGAGATGTAGTTTTGCCAAGATTCTCTTTTGGATTTTTTAATTATACAACATGCTTCTGCTTGAGATTGCTTGTAGTTTTGTAGGTTGATTGTAGTTGGGTTATGTAAGAAATCCTTCAGCATTTTTCCCCTGGTTTTAACTGCTTCTCTGCATTCTGCTGTAAACCAGGGCTTTGATTTGGTCTGTGGTTTAAAGGAAGATTTGGGTATTGTTTGTTTTGCTAGTTGTGTTAGTATGTTTGTAAAGAAGACAATTGGTTCTGCTTCATTGAGAATTTCTATGTTAATTGGGAATAAGCAGAGTTGATCAAACCAGTTAGCTTTGTGCAGTTGACATTTTGGATTCCTTTCTTCTGGTATAGGCTTGTTTATATTTAGGAAACTAGATGAATAGTCATTACCACATTGGTCATCATGAAGTTTCCATTTAAAGTCAATAGAAATTGGTGGGGAGCATATTTCTAGGTTGATAGCTGATATTGATCCAGTATCTGGGTATAGGTTTATGTGCATTTGGTTATTAAAGATATATAGATCAGATGGTTCTAGTAAAGATTTTATAATTTTCACCAGTTTTATTAGGGTTCCTACAGCACTAGATTTTGCTGTCTGCATCAAATCTCACATTAGTAGAAAGGGAGTGGGAAATTGGTCAATTAGCCTTTCTATTTCAGTTTTACTCTGCGTTTTGGAGGAATATAAACTGAACATATGGTTATTGTTCTATGAATTGAAGCTGTTACTGCTATGGTCTGGAGATTTTTATTGATCAAAAATACAATGTGGCAGAGATGTGAATGGTTGCAAACAGACAAATGCCATCTAAGCCAAGTAGAAAGGTGCCACTAAAATGATACTCGTGGCAAAAGATGGTAACCACAGTGGTCTGAAGGAAATTGAAGGTCAATGTGGGTCATAGAGTTACAGTATTGGTTTCCATTGACATGGGGGTTATAGAAAGACCAAAGTATTGTTTTATTATTTGACTAAATGTTTTCATCCTTTCTAGCACATTCAAAATTTTGGTAAAAATCTACTTTTTTGCAGTAGTGGTGAATGTAATATTTATAATTCACATTTTCATGCCTTTTCTTCAGGTAGAAAACACATTGATTTAGAAATTCTTGCAAATATCAAATAATTGTCAGATTTTAATGAAATTTTCAGGACTTACAAATTTTTTTTTTTTTTTCTTTAGAAAAACTTGGCAAAAATATATTTTTTACATATGTTACTCACCACTTAATTTCATGGAATTTTGAGAAATTAATTTTCATTTTATTAGTTAAAAGCAGGACTCCTTGGAGAATGTAAATCATCATTTTTTTTTAATACTCATTTCCTGAAAATCTGTTTTGAATCATAAAATACAATAAAACTATGACATTATTTAATTTTAGAAAATTTTAATTGCTTTTATAAATAACATTTAAGGACACTAATGTTTTAAGAAAAATTTTTTTTCAATGAATAATGAATTTTTACAAGAATTATTTTCATTTTTTAAATTTTTAATTATAATACTTTATAATATGTAAATCTTTTAAAATTCTGCATTATTTTCATCAAGTTAGGTGATATTGTTATTAAGTGAAAACTATATTTATTAATCAAAAATTGAAAGGCTTAATGCAAGTTATTTTGCACTAAGATTACAAAAATAATTTTTTATTTTTTTATTTATATAAAATATTGTCAACTGTCCATTTTTGAAAGTATAGTAGACCATACACAACATTATCAGAACAATGATTATAGTAAATTTAAAGTCAACATTCCTAAAATTAGATTACAGAGAATATTTTCCAACATTTTTAAGATTACTGAGTACTTAAAAATTATATAAAAAAGGGGTTCATCAGTCATGTTCTTAAATAATGTTTTAACAGATAAAGTCTCCATAAAACTGTCAACATCTTTATCAGAACTTGTTATGTGATTGATGAGTGATGACAAGTATGTAATCACTGCTATTGTTTGTTTTAAAAATCTATTTCCCTGTTATTTTAAGCTTAAAGTAAATAATGTTTTTTTTTCACATCAGATTAATTATACTTTAAATCAACTAATATTCCTCAAATAAAGTTTCAGATAAGCAATATAATTTCTGTTTGAGATACACTGAGTATTTTGCTTACTGGAAATAGTAAATTTAATCCTTTAGTTTTCAATTAAATCTGAAATGAAAGCTTCAAAAAAGCTTTTTAATTTATAAAAATTCATATTGAACCAAAGTATCAAAAATTAGTCTCGGTATCTACTTGAATGTTAAATAAGTTAAAAGTTTCTTAGCTTTAAAATATACACATATTTTAAAGCTAGGAAACTTTTAACTTATTTAACATTCAAGTAGATACCGAGACTAATTTTTATTTCTGTTTTGTAAAAAGGTGTAATTGTGCCTGTAAAGAAAAGTTGGTGTTGAATGGTAAAATCCTTTTTGTTAAAGCGAGGAAAGACTTCAATTATCTGCTTATTTTCTTCAAAACTGTCATCAAATAAACATTCATGGAAATGGACTTTTCTTATGCCGACATTTCAGCACTTGCTATATTTTTTCCCTCAAGTCTTAACAGTACAGAACACATTTCATAACTTCCACTTTTAAATATTCTGTAACTGAAGACATGAAGATCATTTACAGAAAGAACAGAACTCAATCATAAGTACTAGTAAAAAGATTGGTACACTTTTAAAAAATAGGGAAAAATTTTTTATATTTTTTTTAGAGTAGCATTTTTAGGGCTTTCTTAGGCCACAATACTTGTTGAAATAAAAAAAAATATTGATTTGTTATAGATTTAGAAAGTTAATATCAACACAGTATCAAATTGAACCCTGATGTTTACAGAATTATTTGCCTTAGCTGTTTTATGAAAACAGGCTTTTTTGAAGTGGGGGTTACAAAAACATTTCTCTTAACCTTTTAGCATCCAGCCTGTCCAATAAATATTGGCTCTCAATGTTCAAACCACCACTCCCCCATGTATACACTGCCATATTATATGACAACCATCATTGCAAATAATGCAGGAAGTCATGTAAACAATGAAACTTTGAGAGCCAACGAGGCAGATTTTAGCATGTTAACTGCTAAAGTCAACATGCTAAAATCTGTTATCCGAGTTAAAATCTGAGTTCGAATTCCAGCCAAATTCATTACATTCACTTATGCACAAATGCCCTTGGTAAAGGTATTAATCTGTCTCTTCCTTCCAGTTATGGGTTAAATAACAGGACAGATTGGGTTCTATAGCCTTGGTCAACAACCAGTCTACCGCAGAAAGCAATGGCAACCTACTGCGGGATAATCTTCTGCCCAGTCAGTCATGTCTCTTTCAAGACATGATCACCCAAGCATGTATCACGTATGGCACTTAACTGACTGACTGACTGCTAAAGGGTTAAATAACAAAAAATTAATATAAACATTTTAATTAAAGAAAATTTCCATAAATTAATAAAATTACATATCCATTTATTTATTTTTAATTTAAGAGAAATAATTATGAAGCTCAAATGTATTAGCATGTGCTTCCAAAAATGATCACGTACAAATAAAAAAGTTAGAAAATGGTTTAAAAGTTCAGAAAAAATATGCAGATAACAATTATGTTAGCATAGTTTTGAACTTCGCATTTGTACGTAACAGAAAAGTGATTTAGCCTAAGGCCCATAACTCTGTAAAAGTTAGAGATCATTTTGACACGATACTGATATTATAAAATTATAAAAAGAAATCAATATTTTTTTATTCTAACCATTGTCACAACCTGAGGGATGTCAAAAGAACATTAATCTAGAAAAGTTACTTCTCTTCAAAATATTCCCTATTTTTTTTATGAATAGACCTGTCCATTTAAGTAGTGTCCAAATAGAAAATACAGATCTTAAAACATATTTTGTTTACACTATTTACATTATTCGAACTATTGTCTTGATCTTGGTTGCAATTTGTACGACATTTCAGCCATTGTATGCTCCGGCCTTCTTCAGATGTTAGGAATTTCAAACCAAACTCTTCATTACAATCACTGGGGTATATTATTCTTATTCCTTGTGTGAAGAAGGCTGGAGCATACAACAGCCAAAATATCATACAAATGGCAACCAAGATGAAGACAATAGTTTGAATAAGATAAATAGTGTAAATACTACCTCATCTCAGAAATATAGACAAATATTTTGTCTTAAATGCATCTTTCCTTGTCAACTAAAATTGGTAGTGTCTGTTAACCAAACTGTTTTTGCCACATTCAATATCCATTTTGAACTTTCTGTACAAGTTACAAAAAAAAAAAATCTTGTATTAGGATATTATCTGTAATTTTGAGAAAAGTCATTGATTATGATCCCAACAGTTGTTCAAATTACTGAACTAAATATGTTACTCATGTTGTAACCTCAAAGTTTCAGCCAATCTATTCTACAGCTTTCATCAGGAGTTTATCACTCCCTTCCTCCATAGTAATAAAATAAGCACATTCCATCTCACCTCTCACTTGTACCCATTTGCCATGATAGAATAAACTTTTTCATTGCTATAGTTGACTTAGTCAAGTAAAGCTTCATAACCTTCTACATAGAGTGATTGCTATATTATCCTCCACCCTCAAAAGCAAAAAACAAAAATTTTTCTTTCTCACACACTTAACAACTTTGGCGAACTGAAGAGAAGAAAATATATATTTTCACTTTTTTTTTTTTTTTTTTTAATCATATCACCCAGAGCAAGGTGGTAACGCCACTGATGTGCAGGGGGCTACGTAAGAGTGAAAAGATTGAAAAAGAGAAAGCCGGAAACCACATCCTAAACAGGGAACAAGGGATGAGCCTCTACACCTGTCCGATAGATGTGGGTGGAGTGTGAACCGGGCGATAGATATGTAAACCATCCTTTTGATTTTAAAAATAACAAAATGGTTAAATTTATTCATCAAATCTTAAAGAAATACTGAATCAAGTTGCATATTAAAATTCAATTCATCAAGTTTTTATATCATTAAATTTCTAGCTAAAATAATACTTATAGGAAATAAACTGACTTGTATGTATAAGTTACTTTTGTAACTATTTGAAACTATGAAATATAAATAAATGGAATACAAGTTTTCTTGAGTAATAAAATTATATATAAATTGGCTATACTATCATTTATGTATATATATATATATATATATATATATATATATATATATATATATATGAAACTAAGCTTAAAAAAACAAATGCATTTATAAACACAAAAGAGCTATAAAAATCAGGGATAAATTTAATTCTTTATTCTCCTATATACAAATCATCCTTCTGACTTTATAAATACTAAGATGATGGTTAAATTTATTCATTATGAATAATTTTGGAAGAATTACTGAATCAGCTGATAACAAAATTCAATTTGATTAATAAACTTGTGACAAATTTAAACAAAACAAGTTTCAGTCACTGTAAGTTTTTCTGAATTATATATTTTTGTGAGTGACCAGGCTGCTGATGAAATGGATAATTTTATAGGGTCCCTATCTCTAGATAGAATCTATTTAGTCTTGGTTTGCAGTCTATCTGCCCATTAGATAAGCACTTGTGACTTCATGTGAGCATGATCATCAGTGGCTTTCAAAACGTTTCATCTACCCATCTATAAACTGTTGGGGAATGGGTGCTCTTATCAAGATGCAATCTCTAGATGGGTTGCCAACCAAAAGCTTTTTTTTTGTTTTTTAATCATTTCACCCCAAGCAAGGCCACTATTGCACAGGAGGTTACATAGGGGAAAGTGATGAGAAAGAGTGGTTAGATATAGGAAATGTCAGAAGGAGGGCGATAGACGGGTACGGATGTAGATGGGAAGAGTGTTTGAGAGAATGGATGTGAGTTAGTGTGTTAGGAGGTGTCTGTTGACTTTACATTTAAACTCCTGGAAATTGTAGCTGTCGTGGAAGGGAATTCCACAGGCGGGAAGTGCGAGAAAAGAAGCTGTTGGAGTAGAAATTGCAGTTACATTTTGTATTTTTATAGGTTTCACTGTAAAAGGGTGGGACCTAGTTACTAATCTAGTATCTTGTGCAAATTCGTACCTAGGAGGCACCAGTGATCTATGTTTATTGGAGTAGAATCCATGAAAGTATTTATAGAAGAGGAATTAGGTGAAGACTTGTGACTGTGTACTTCCAAACAGTTTTATCTACCAAATTTCACTGACATGGCTTAGGTCAATATGTGGTATAGTTTTCACTCACTTTCCACATATTGGGATCACCTATCTAGTATCATATGATAAAGAACCCACCTCCTTGACTAATCAACCATGAGGCAATTTGAATCCAGGTCTCATGGTCATTGTAAACAAGAAGAGAAATGATGTCAAATCTTCTAATATATCTTAAGAAATAATATATATTGGAATGCTGATAAGTTCTCAGTCCAACAACCTGACCCAAATGTAATCGAAATGATCAAATATTCTTTAATCTTACTTTTTTGTGAAGGCTGCAGATATTTTCAGAAATGTCATCATCTTTAAAGTAGAATTTTGCTTTCTTTTGCTTGCAATTTTTTTTTTTATCAATCTAAGACACATATATGGAATTCTTGAATTTGCTTTGTTAGAGGAAACAACTCACTAGAAGTAGTCATTACTGGTTAGCATCTTTGAGCGAAAAAGAGAGAATAAAACTTCCTGGAAACGGAAATTAACATTATCTTTTGCAAGCTTTCTTCCATTCTTATCAAAATGGGATGAAAAAGAATCTAGGATTAGGATTTTAAAAACCAAAATGCTCATTCTTTAATTCCCCATTATCATCTGTCATTGGCCTTGAATAATAAGCAATAATATCATCGCTAAGTCTTTTTTTTCCTTCTCTGAGAAGAAAGGTGGCTTCTTTTGTCAGAACTTTGTCATAAGATAGCTGACATTCATAAATGCTCTCTATCTCAAAGACTAGTCTTTAAATGAACAACCATAACTATTATTAAAATGTTAATTAGTGACTCCTGAGAGTTTAATGCAAAACTAGCATTATTTCTGGCAGGTTAATGTTGATTCTGTTAATAATAATAGTGGGTGAAATTTTTTAAATCCAAAAAATGATTCCTTGTTGATTGAGAATTGTTCCATATTTTCTAACACAGTAAGTAAAGATGCATTCATTTTCTCACTTTTTCTCTCTTCAGTTAGAAGTTAGATAGTAAGGCAGACTGGACTCTACAGCAATCACTCTAAATGAAAGAAAACTTAGAATTCAAACTGTGAAGAAGGAAATGGGAAACCATTCTATTATGCTTCTCAAGAATACAAGGCAATTCACAGATAATAAAGAAAAGAAAATGATGAAGAGTCATGTCCTGAAGGGACATGGCATTTTTAAAAGATGAGCTTTTGATGAGTTTATCACAAATGCTTTTAACTACAGGTCAACAAAACATAAGGCTACATTTTTATATTCTTTAACCAATAGGAAAACATGTTGCAAATGCTAAACTATTCCCCCAAATGCAAAAATGGATCAGAAACATCCTTCCAACTATGTATTTGTTATCAATTTAGAACGCATAATCAGGAAAGGAGACATAGAAAATTTAACACACACAGGGCATATTGTAGCTAAGAAAAACAGAAAAACAGTGATTAACATACTTAGTGACTTTGAATAAACAGATGATAGAACAGGGATCATGAAGACAGGTGTGATAAAGAGGCAGGAATTACTTAGCACAACAAAAAACAGGAAGTTGGGGAGAACCATGGTTTACATCCTGAAAGGACGTAAAACATAAAATGTTTAGCAAATAAGTATCTACATAACAGACTGTATTAATACTTTTTAACCATCCAATTAGTTTTATTTAATAAATTAAGTTAAAAATTTTTTTAAACAATGAAATTCTAATAAAAAAAAACAAAAAAAAGAATTTAAATCAATTTCATGAAATCAGTGATTGGTTAATCTTTTTTGAGATCACACTGTATAAACCTTAAGTTCACATATCACTTGTACAGCTTTAAGTACTAAAATTAGAAATGAACATTTATTAAGACATTTTATGACATTTTTTTTAATCAAAAGTCAATGACAAATAATTAAGTTTAATTTGTTTATGTTACTGTTTCGTCTGCTTTCAATCAATTCCATTTAACCTGCCACTGAACGGTTATGTTTGACAAAAACTCTTCTTAACAGCATAATTTCTGCTACTGTCTCTTCTCACACACATACATAAGCACAAAGAGAAAATGGTTGCCACAGACAAACTATATAGCAGCCAACAAAAATAAATGCACACACACACAAAGTTGTTTTTATGAATGTTACATATGTTTAAATAAACATTTCAGTTGATTTACAAACAAGTGAAATTACCAAACAGGCATCCACTTTCCCCAAGAAAAAAGGGAATGAAGAATTCAATTTCTGCTGAGAGATATAACACGTTTTCATTTATAAGACACTCGATGATCTCGGCCAAGAGATGCTACTTTTACTTTTGTAAATAAACAAGTATATCTACTCAAATACATGTACACAATAACATTTATATTTGTTGTGAAGGAATATCCTGTCCTACCCAGGAAAGGGTATGGCCCAGGTTATAAAAGACCGGGACTAGAACGAACTACAGAGTGTTCGTGACTATATGAGAGTCTTCGTCATTACATGGGAGTGATTGAGAGTGTTCGTCATTATATGAGAGTGTTCATGACTATATGAGAGTCTTCATCATTACACTGGAGTGATCAAGAGTCTTTGTCATTATACGAGAGATCGAGAGCCATCGGCCTTAGACGAGAGTTAGACATCATTAGACGGAAGCATTCTTCTCAAGACGGACACATACGTCCTATACAGAGACATTGCCTTCTTAAATGTTATTCTTGTTAACTGTTCGTTGGTGTACTTGTATTTGGTTTATTGTACTGAGGTATAATAAATCTCTATTTATATATCCTCAGTGTTAAGAGTTATTTCTTGTACTATTCTTTCTTCTCTGTTTATCCCTTCCCGGGATACAACAATATTATAGTAATAAGAAATATTGCCAGAATGAAAAATATTCATTAATTTCTTAAAACACACACACACGCACACATATATAGCATAGTGATGATCCACGTATACTGTCTTAATATGTATAGGAAAGAATATTAAAACGTTTTGAGTTTAAAAATGTGTTTTTTTGACAGTATTTGTTTATTTCTACTATTATATTTTATATTTCAGACCACCCTTGGTCCTTCATCAGAAACAAATGATTTTAAAATTTGAATTAGTAACGTATTTCGCAAGATTTTGCGAGATTTTGCAAGAGCATCTGTGAAGAGTCTGTTTACATCATGAGACACATTTGTTTACATCACGTGATGCGTTTGTGGAGAGAGTTTTTGTTTTTACATCAAGTGACGTTGAAAGTGACAGATTTTTTAAAATTATGTTTGTAAACGTAAACCTATCTTTAATAATATTTGTAAATTTGTTTTAGATAAAAAATTTTTTGAATGTATCTAAAAAAGTTTAGTTATTGAAGTATTTGTAAAGATTCATATATATATATATATATATATATATATATATAAATAATGTGTACCGCAACATCTAATGATTACCAGATGCAACATACACACAAGGAAGGCTGTAAAATATATCAGTTGAAGCTTTAGAATACAGAAAAGGATGAAGGTAATACTCTGAGACATATATGGAACAGGATAGCATTGTTCTCATCAAGATTACAGTAAATGTTCTTGGCAGCTAAAAATGTGTCTTTGTCTTTAGTTGACATTTAATTCAATAATCACTGAACAAAAAAGTTAGCTTCTGATAAATGAGTTAATGAATTTTCATACAAACTCTGTCCAGAAGATATCCAGCTATTTTGCACTGATTATGTTGCCTTGATGTAATTTAGAAACTAATTAGAAGTAACCTTAATAAACATATGTAAACAGACACTCCCCTGTGGGTTTATAAGTTGGTAGTGAAACATCAAGTTACCTTTTGAAAGTTGAACATTTCTTCACAGAATCTATTCATAAGCTGCTGTCAATTAACCACCACAGACAGCTGCACCTCCCTCCCATTAGCATGGAACAGGCTTGCCTCCCAGAGAGTAAATCACTACGCCTGCTTGGCCTGACACTCTCAGCGGACCTCAAGTGGAATGACTATGTTGAATCCATTGCTAAATCCGCAGCTATGAAAGTCGGCTCTCTGTGCAGGGCCCGGAAATTCTTTCTGCCTGAATCTATCCTGCAATTATATAAATCCACCATCCGCCCGTATATTGAGTACTGCTACCACATCTGGTTGGGTGCCCCTTCTATTCTCCTCGGGGTTCTTGACAAAATACAGCAAAGAATCTGTAATGTGATTGATACCGACTTGGCTGACCGCCTGCAGTATCTCTCTCACTGGTGTAACGTGGCTTCCCTGTGCCTTTTCTATAAATACTTTCATGGCTTCTGCTCTGACGAACTTAAATCACTGGTGCCCCCTAGATGTGAATTTGCACGAGATACTAGATTGGTAACTAGGTCCCACCCTTTTACAGTGAAACCGATGAAATGTAACTGCAATTTCTACTCCAACAGCTTCTTTCCTCGCACTTCCTGCCTGTGGAATTCCCTACCGCATGCTTCCTTCCCCGACGGCTACAACCTCCAGGACTTTAAATGTAAGGTCAATAGACACCTCCTAACACACTAACTCACACCCACTCTCTCCAACTCTCTTCCTATGTACATCCTAAGTTGTCTATCACCCTCCTTCTGACATTTCCCATACCCAATCCGTCTATGTAACCCCTGCGCTATAGTGGCAGTGGAATGCCTTGCTTGGGGTGACACGATTAAAAAAAAAAAGAAAAAAAAATATGACAAGGCATTTGAGGATGAGTGAAGCCCTTTGGAACAAACAATTCAATTTATTTAGGAATCTTTAGAAAGTGATCCATGTTTTAGGAAGCCTTCAAGAAGCTAAATGCTTGAAAATGTTCACATTTTAGGCTGCAATGAAAGGAATTGGTGAAAAACAGTGCAGAAAGCAGACCTGTAGATTCCATATAATATTTAAGAAGTGCCCAACCATTCTGAATATCACAATTATCTATTCTTCAAGTGGAGTTATTTCTCAACATGTTACATCCCATAGATCTATCAGTTTCCCTGTAGTCTAGATTTGATTTCCTCCCAAAGTTTCCCCTGAAGATTCTGGGAAAATGGTTAATTCTTTTTACCATTTCAAAAATGATCTGAATCTTCCTGCTAGTCTTTATCTTTAAAAGAGCCAAACAAGACTAATAGGGCAGAGTACTGGAGCTACCCAGGCTTCACTCTCCAACCCTGATAGTTTAAGTTTTGTTTAACGGCATATCAACTTCTATGGGTTATTTAATGCCAAAAAGGTGGGGCTTTAAGGTTGTTGATTTTTAATGTTCAGTTATAGTGAAAAGGTTGATTTAGTCAGATTTTAATAAAAATTTGTTTTTATTCTTTTTTATTTTAGAAAACAGAAAATTTCTTCTAGTTTTGTATTTAAAAATGTTTTGCCGAGAAAAATTTTTCCTTAAAAAATGTGTTATGGTCATAATTTTTTCTTCAAAAATGTATTGTTGGTAATATTTTTCTTTCAAAAATGTATATTTTTCTATAAAAGTCTATTTTTATGTATATATTTCTATAAAAGTCTATTTTTATACTTTCATAGTGTTTTGACCCCAGTTTGGAGGTTAAGTATTTGACCATAGCTGGGACCCTAGCAGGTGTTACCACTCCGGCTCAGAGTGGACCTGGGAACAACAGCAATTAAGAAGTGGCTCCTCATAACCTCCCAATCGTTGTATCCTTGTTGTCGGATACAGTTTACCATCATGCCCAGGACCCCAACCCTGATAGAGTTCCAAAATATTTACATGGCCTTGTGAGTGATGAATTATTTTCCACTCTCCAACACATTTCTCACAGACAAAATGTTGCAAGCCTCTTGATACTCTATCAATGTTTCCATGAAAAATGTTCTAATGAGCTGCATTCATTAGCTTCACCAGTTGAGACCTTCACAGCTAAGATCCACCATGCCATGTACACTGGGATGAATCATCCTGTATTCTATAAGTAAGATTATGAAGTGACATTTGGACAGCTTCTTCCTAAGAACTGCTGCTTTGTGAAACATACTCCCAAGAGGATGATTCCCCAATTGCTACAATATTAACCTCTTCAAGTCTAGGGTCAACTGTTATCTGTACATCTTACCTCATTCTCTTATGTTTATACAACACCCTTGATTCAGAGGGCTTCTAGTCTAAGTGGCTCTTGGGTTTTGTATTGGTTGAACAATTAGTAAAAAAAAGTTAAAAATCCCTATTGAGGAAAAGGATTTTGCCAAGTGTTTTCAAAAGTGGAAAAACATTTTTTTTTTCATAATTTTTATAATATCGCCCCAAGTAATGCAGTTTACTGCTACTGATGCACAAGGGGTTACATAGGGGGAAAGTTATGAGAAAGAGTGACAGGTTATAGGGGGTGTTAGGAAGTGGGTAAGAGAAGGATGAGAATACTGATGAGAGTGGAGTGGATGGAGAAAGGAGCATGAGAGAGAGGATACAGGTTAGTAAGATAGGAAATGACTATTGACTTTACATTTAAATTCTTGGAGACTATAGCTGTCGGGAAAACAAGTAAATGGAAGGGAATTCCACAGGCAGGAAGTGTGAGAAAGGAAGCTGCTAGAGTAGAATTTGCATTTACATTTTATTGGTTTCACAGTAAAAGGGTGGGACCTAGCTGCTAATCTTGTGGCTCAAGTAAATTCATATACAAGGGGCACCAGCGAGCTAAGTTCAACAGAGCAGAAGTTGTGAAAGTATTTGTAGAAGAGACACAGGGAAGCCACATTGTGCCGGTGAGAAAGTGACTGTATATGAACTGCCACAGCGGAATCGATCACATTACAGATTCTTCGTTGGATTTTGTCAAGGACTCCCACATGAATAAAGGTGTGAAATATCAAGAGAAAGACTTTGATAGAAACAAAGACACCAAATGGCTGGATACTTTCTGGACAGACCTTATATTAAAAGAATTGTATAATAAAATCATTGAGAAATTTTACATCATAGAACATCTGCTTTTAAAGCTCTGCTTTTCAAAAAATAAAATGAAGAGAAAATTACAAAATACCAGCTGGTTTGCAATAAGAATATTTATAACACATTTAGTATAGAAAATATGGAAATTGAACACAGCTGAACAAGTATAGTAATGTCCAACAAAACAAGGTACTACAAAACCCCAAAATTAACCTAAGAACTCATATCATGGTTTTAAATAACCTCGTCAAATCTAAAATTTTATAAAGATGCCATGCATGATGTCCAAATTTTTCAGAAATCTATAAACTATCAGCTATATGCTACTTCTTTCTCAGATCATTGATTAAAAATGACTTCAAGCAAATGAGCCCTCTGGGTCTTAAGGAGAACTGTACTTTGTTGGATCTCAGAGACAAACACACAAGAACTATTATAATCCAATACAAGAATACACAAACTATCACAATACTCTTTTAGACAACTTTTATGAAATTGGCAATAAGCTGGTACGATGTTCTACTTAGTTATAGATAGTAAGTTATAAGAATGCAAAAATGAATGGAATAGAAAGTTATTTAACAGATTTCTCTGAAGTATGCTGTATTTTTGTTCCCTTAAAAAAATTCTCTTTCAGCTTATGAAAGAAAAATTATTCTCAAATGTATTCAATCAATTTATAAAGTGCCAGTTAATCGCATTTTGCTTTCATTCAATATCAGAATTATCTGAAAAGAATTGGCATTTTTCTTATGTGTTTTTTTGCAACCTTGTCAAAGATCTTTAGTCCTGTTATTCTAATAGTTATCTTCATCTTTGTTGTTTTTAGCATATCTCACTGAACATTCTTCCAATGTGTGACAGCTATTAAAATTTTATATGTTTTTTTACTTCATTTTCATCAACTTGACAAAAACAACACAATTTGATACAAATAAAAGACTGCCAAATTCTCATCAAAAAGACTAAAAGCAAATCAGTTAAGACCAGTGATAAGGATTTCAACAGTTACCCAATCTCATCTGTCTTCTTGTTAATGTGAGATTTTGGAACAGGTTCTTTTGTAACCTTGCCAGATTGCTGGGTCAAAAAAGTGAAAAAAATAAAAAATAAAAAAAAGGCAATTCTTTCTAAAGATCATCAGATGCAGCATACTCTTGAAGAAGAATATAAGAATTTATCAGATAAAATACAAGCAAACAAAAAGTATTAAGAATAAGCCTACCTAAAATGTTTAACATAATGACAATATTAGCCATTTACTTACAAGGAAACATTTGACATTTATTGACTTAGCCAGTACTACTTTTGTTAAAAATTTATAAAATCTTTCTCTAAAAACAATTTTTCAAGAAAATAGGTTTCTCATGTCCAGTATCTGTTATTGTTCTTTTCAGTATTGTTGGGGATTTCTTTCTTCACCTTTTATTTAAAGTAGTGTTGAATGTCAACATCTTATGTCATTTTTTCTTCACGTTATATATGATATTTATTCTAGTTATTACTGTTATTAGTAATCCTCCAGTGATGTGGTTTCTGTTTAGTTCTTTGTGGAGTGGTGTTACAGAATCACAATGTTAAAAAAAATGGATGGTTTTTATCAAGACCCTCAGGCTTCATTTATCCAAGGCATTTTTAATCATTTAATCATTGATCTTAGAAAGCAATTGTATACAACTGACAGTTTAGATATTTCTCAATTAGTTGGATGCTATACATTGCATCCATATCAGAGTGTAGATTAAATAAGGCTATTTAAGAACATAACTTGAGTTTTCAGGTTGAGGTTTTGACTTTGTATCAATTTGTTGTGTTGAGTAAAACTACTTCTGTTCAATCTCCTTTTCTCTTATACCAAATTTGTTATAATTGATCTATATATCAAGAGAAAATAATGTAAATGGTTAATCTCAGTATCAGAAGGCAGTTATATCAATATCTCCCTTTTTAGCCTTTAATCTATTTTATATTTCATAGTAGGTAATAATATATTATTGTCTGACAGATTATTCAGAAAGAATATAAAAAAAAAATCAGTTCTGATTCAAATTGACAAATGGAAAATGACATTATTTTTTTTGAGTCAAGAACTTTTTGTTTCAATTACAAAAATAAAAATAGTGTAAAGAATTAGATATTGAAAATAAAAAAAAGAGAAGTAAAAGCAAGAAAGAGAAAAATGGTCAGATAGACAAGGAAAATCTTTTTCTTCCATCTTTAATCTCAGAGAAAGCCTTTTCTACCAAGCCAGGCCACTACATGGAAGAGTTAAAATTAAAGAAAAGAACAGAAAGACAGAAGGAAAACACAATTTCCAAGGAATATTATTTTTGTGAATATTTTGAAAAACCAGGAAAATTGATGTTTTACATCAAGATGATAAATTTGTAAATATTTCTTTCTTCTGTTACATTATATGAATTATTTCCAATCTAAATGTTTTGTAAAGATGTCAGTTGTAATTTCCAGGATTGATTTAGTTTTTCATTAAAACACTAACCACAATCAACTTAAAACTTGTGTTTGCACACAGTTCCATAAAATATATCATTTTTTTATCAATTGTATTTTAAACAATACAGATAGTATTAGAGATAATAGCATTCTTTTACACCGGGTAACAGAATTATATGAAATAATACAAAACATAATAGTATAAAAGTAGGCGTATTGACAGGAAAGAGAAGTATTTACAAGAGGTGAGGATTAGTAGAATACAGAACAAGGTAATTAGTATACAGTATTGTCGTAGAGACATGATAGATTGACTCTTAGAACATTTCTGGTCCAATACTGGAAATACCCGACTGACTCACTCACTCGACTTCCTTACTCGAGGTATAATCACTACTATTTTATATAGTGATTCGAATAGTCCATTTCCGTGGAAAGGTGGAGAGCGCCCCAACACATTCACTTTTTTAAACAGAACCTTGTCAATTGTTATTAATCTGGGATTAGTATTAGTCGTTCATCATAAGAGATCTGACCATAATTTCAACTTAAAGTAATTTATTAAAAGGAAAACCTATTACAAGGGCATTCATATGTGGTAAATTTATGTCCAGAATCATGCAAAATATCTCCTTTACTGACAATACAAAGTTGGATATTTAAAAATTGATAATTATAAAAAAAAAGAAACAACCCTGGATCAGGTCAGCTAAATTATGCACCGGATGTACAAAATTTGAAAATTTAATGATAGTGTTCAATACAATTATATTGTAGAATTTTGAATATTTTCCATTTGTAAACGAGTTATTACGTGACCTAGGTTTCTACCATGAGTGGTGTCTTCAGACGATTTCCAATAACTGACATGATGTAATCAATAAATTGTCATCTGAATTATGCAAGAATTAAAATAACACTGACATCACAATTTAACAGATATATTTACCAAAATGACTTAAAAATATATTGAAATACTACAGAATAGATTTATTCAATAAAATTGCCATTAGCTTTAACCACAGCCTTCAGACAACCTCGGAATGTCCTGAATGTCTTCTGGATAGTCTCCTAGTTTAAGTTGGTGAATGCTGTTATAACCTTTGCCTTCAGTTCATTTTGGATGTGTTACAAGAAGTTTTGTTGGCATCTCACTCAAATTTGACCCCAGATATAATAATCAAGGAGGTTGCAGTCTTGGGAGTAAGGTGGCCAGATGTAAGAGAAGATTTCACAGAAATTGTCATGACTGGGTTCTCCTGCTTGTGTGACATGGTACAGAGTCCTGTTGCTAGATATAGAGTCTTCCAGCTGCCAAACTCTATTCCCAGGGCAGCACTACCTCCTCAAGGCAGTTGATGTAAACCTCCATGTTGAGTCTGATGCCCTCACAAACAAATTTCAGACTTCATTTTTATCAGAACAATCAGAGTAAGTTTTTCAAGATGCTGTACCTTTGTGATAACCATTAAACTCATCGAACTCTTTCTTAAAACTCTGCACTGTCCTCAGATTGTCACCTAAACACTCTGAAATGTTTGTATTGGAGCTTCAGGCACAAATGCCAAGTAGTACAGCATACTGTTTCCAAATTTCTGGCTGAGTGAATTATGTCATGGTGCTCTTTTTCTCACAACTGACCTATTATACTCTGCAGTTCCCAAAATCCAAAACAAAATCAATGTGCATGCATGAAGTTAAAAATAGAAAAGGGTGACAATTTACGCATCATACTGTGTGTGTGTGTGTGTGTGTGCACGTATATATACTTTTTGAAATTCCATAGCTAAAATGAGTAAATTTTAAAATAATTCTAACAGAGAATGTTCATGCATGTTTTTAAAAACTGCCATCAGAACGATCACAGTTACAATAAGTTTGTCTTTGTTATTCACCCACTGAGGATGATTTTGGAGGAGTTCAGAAGAACTATGGTAACTTCTTTGATGAATTTTATCATGCCATTAAAAAACTGTTTAAAGAACTTGAAAGGATTATTATAAAAAGGTATAATATCCATATTATTCAACGAAACAAGTTTCAATGAAGATATACTGTCTCTCTCTCATATATATATATATATATATATATATATATATATATATATATATAAAACCCTCAAATCTAGTCAGCAGTGACCAAATATATTATCCCTAATTCATTCCTAGTCAGTAGTAAACAATGATGTCGCCTTATAACTGCTGTTGTTCTTCACATTCCTTCAGGCCAGCATGGTGGTTATCATCTAGCTGACTCCTCACTCATTAATGCGTTGCTTGTTTTACTACTGGCATTGTGTTGGTAGCATGATTCCACTTGACTTAGCTGAAACTTTGTAATAACAAGAAAGATGGGGATATTAGACTGCTAATAATAGTAGCTCCTCATTAATACAAAGCTTTATACATTTTTGTGCCTCATTAAATAGGAACACATTTTCAGTGAGTTTTTTTTTCTTTTAATACTTGTAAATTATTTAAAATGGTTCAGATCAATATAAAATAAAAAAAGCAATACCTGAACAGTAGAAAAAAAAAAGAATGAGATACACCAAGGAGAGCAGAACTAGAGCAATACACTCCTGTAGATTAAAGAATGAGTTCAGTTTGAAATTTACTGAAGGTTATCCAGATTGACAGACACCCGAAGACAGCCAGTGAGCACAACAGCCAAAATATTGTGATAATAAAAACAAAGCAGATACATCAGTTTGAATGCAAATAATGTTAATTCATCATTCCAGAAATTCACATGATAAATATATTATTCATTTGAAATTAAGGTGCAATGTAATTTTTAAAAATAGGCTTATTTTCACTTAATAAGCCTAAGACACTTTCTGACCAATCCAATAGTGTCATCAAAGCACAAAATAATGACATAAGCAAGATGTTAACATTCTGTACTACTTTAAACAAAAGCTTAGGAAGGAAACCATCCTCAAGAGCAAGAACAGATAATCGATTTGTGAAACCCAAATTTATGAAATCTTTTTTCTAAAAAAAACTAAAAGTGGTACAAGCTGCTCAGTCATTGAATGTCAAATTTTTCTTGATAAGGAAATTTCTTTTACCATTACCATGAGAGATGAGAACATGTATTAAACTGTGACTCCAACCACATGAACAAGAAGTGAAGCAAAGCCTAACTCAAGTAACACTGGCTGCTCAGTCATTGAATACCAAATGTTTCCTTATAAAGAAACAACTAATATTACCATGAATCTCAACCAAACCAGATAAGGAAATGTTTTTTTTACCATTACCATGAGAGATGAGAACATGTATTAAACTGTGACACCCAACCACATGAACAAAAAGTGAAGCAAAGCCTAACTCAAGTAACACTGGCTGCTCAGTCATTGAATACCAAATGTTTCCTTATAAAGAAACAACTAATATTACCATGAATCTCAACCAAACCAGATAAGGAAATGTTTTTTTTACCATTACCATGAGAGATGAGAACATGTATTAAACTGTGACCCCCCAACCTCATGAACAAGACATGAAGCAAAGCCTAACTCAAGTAACACTGGCTGCTCAGTCATTGAATACTAAATGTTTCCTTATAAAGAAACAACTAATATTACCATGAATCTCAACCAAACCAGATAAGGAAATGTTTTTTTTACCATTACCATGAGAGATGAGAACATGTATTAAACTGTGACCCCCCAACCTCATGAACAAGACATGAAGCAAAGCCTAACTCAAGTAACACTGGCTGCTCAGTCATTGAATACTAAATGTTTCCTTATAAAGAAACGACTAATATTACCATGAGTCTCAACCAAACCAGAAACCACAGCAGAGACTCTGCCTATGGATGCTTTGTGTACAATCCAAGGTAGCAGTAGCTGAAGGGCAGAAACTACGTAATGCACTGGTGCATTATTCCATAATAGATTCAATTTGTGCTGAAGAGAAGGGTTAATGAGCAATTATTGAACCAGGATTTTGTACGCGCCACTTGGAATCTTTATTCTTCCATTTGCGTTGATCAATTGTAAAGGCAGTTTAACTTGCAGCACTGAATATTGCAGTAAATTCAATTGTCAAAGAGGGAAGAGAATGATTAACAGAGAGAAGAATCCCCCAGAGGAAATGAAAGGCCTTCATGTGGAAAATGTAATAAATGGTTGGGATAGATAAATACAGCAAGATTTAAAAATATGTAGATGGAGAAAGATTGGAAGAGAAGATAGTGTGTAACTAATATAAAGACTGATGGAATGCCATATACTTTGAAGAATACATACAAATATATAATGGTAAATTGAGAAAATTATATACAAGGGCATGCTGAGAAGTTCTTGGCTTGACCAAGAACCCTTCCTAAATAAAATCTGATGCTTTACCATTTGGACAGATTTCAGAATAGTAACTTTTCAACAAATTCTCATATATGCAAATAGTTATATATATATATATATATTGTTAAATATAACAGACAATGAATGTCTATTATGTTTAATCATGAGCCGTTCTTTTGGTTTTAAGCTTAGAACCAGCATAATAAAAAAAATATCCAAATTTTGGACAATTTTTGTTTTTATTTTTACCTGAAATTAAATCCAAAATATGATGTTTAGAACAGCTAAATGATTAACCATAATAGACATTCATTGTCATATTTAATAATATATGTTTAAAAAATTATCTGCTGCCTCGATACACTATATATATATATATTGACAATATTGACAAAGCCATTTCTACCCATCCCTCTGCCCATGTATTCGTGTTTGGTGACTTTAACGCCCACCACACCAAGTGGCTGAAGAACGCTGTCACTGACCCTGCTGGTGTCCACACCATGAACTTTTCAATCACCCAATCCCTTACGCAAGTAGTGGACTTCCCCACGCGTTTCTCCGACAACCCTAACGGAAGGAACTCACTTCTAGACCTCTGCTTCACTTCCATCCCAGACTCTTGCACTACCAGACAACTCTGCCCACTTGGAAACTCTGACCACACTGTAGTGTCCGTCAATATTTCACTCCACTCCCGCCCGACCCATGAAACACAGACAAGTAGAATATCATACTGCTATCAAAGAGCAGACTGGGATTCGTTCCGAGACTTCCTCTGTGACATCCCTTGGAACAACGTCTTTAGTCTTCCCATCGAAGAATGTGCATCCGAGGTCTCCTCCTGGGTTAAGGCTGGCATTGATGCCTTCATCCCTGCTAGGAAATTCCAGCTTAAATCTCATTCGTCTCCATGGTTCTCACCCGCTTGTTCGACTGCCATTGCCCACCGGAATCATTTCTTCCGACTTTATCGTAACTATGCGTCGGAACAAAACAGGCGCCTTTTCACTTCAGCTCGTAATAAGTGTAAAAGGGTACTTAACGAAGCTAAGATGTTGTTTGCTGCCAGAATGAAGCAACGCATAGCATGCTCTAAATTCGGCTCTAAAGACTACTGGCGACTCTGTAAAAGAGTACTTAACAAGAGCAAGTCCACAATACCCCCGCTAATCAACAAATTTGAGGTCCTCACCTCCCCAGCAGATAAGGCTGAATGTTTTGCCCGCAGATTCTCGAACAATTCGAGTCTGGACTCGTCTGGAGTTTTTACACCCGACTTCTCACCTAGAACCGAGGCACAACTGAATGATGTCCACATTACACCTTCGCTTGTCTCTAAGATAATCTTAAAACTTGACCCTCACAAAGCGAGCGGTGGTGACGGAATCCCAACCATAGTCTTAAAGAAATGTGCCCCTGAACTCTCCTCTATCCTTTCTAAGCTCTACAACCTCTGCCTATCTGCTTCCTGCTTTCCTGCCTGTTGGAAATCTTCCTCTATAGTTCCTATATTTAAAAACACTGGAGAACCCTCTGACCCTGCAAATTACCGCCCTATCAGCCTTCTTCCGATCTTTGGCAAAGTGTTCGAAGCCATTATCAACGCCGAGGTGGTTCAGCATCTCACAGCACACAGGCTCCTCTCGGACAAGCAATATGGTTTCCGCTTCACCAGGTCTACTGCTGATATGCTAACGACCATCACCGAGTACATATACCAGGCACTCGACAGGAATGGCGAAGCACGAACCGTTGCATTGGATATATCTAAGGCGTTCGACAGAGTTTGGCATGCTGGCCTTCTATGTAAACTGCGGAGCTATGGTATAACTGGACATTTGTTTCAACTAATCCAGTCATTCCTCTCTAACCGCACAATGAAAGTGGTATTAAACGGACATGCCTCTCAGAACTACCATACAAACGCAGGTGTCCCCCAAGGCTCCATCTTAGGTCCTACACTCTTCCTGATATATATTAATGATCTCCCTGATTCCATAAGAACCCAAATAGGTTTGTACGCCGATGACACCACAGTTTACTCTCGCCTCCAACAAAAATCTGGTGTAGGCGTCAAAGCTAAACTTGCAGCCGAGATTGAAAAAGACCTCCAATCCATATTGGACTGGGGTAAGAAATGGCTAGTAAATTTTAATGCTTCTAAAACGAAGCTACTGTCAATTAACCATCATCGACAATCTCACCTACCTCCCATTAGCATGGACCAGGCTTGCCTCCCAGAGAGTAAAACACTACGCCTCCTTGGTCTCACACTTTCAGCGGACCTCAAATGGAATGACTATATCGAATCCATTGCTAAATCCGCTGCTATGAAAGTCGGTTCTCTGTGTAGGGCCCGGAAGTTTTTTCCGTCTAAATCTATCCTGCACATTTACAAATCTACCATCCGCCCGTGCATTGAATACTGCTGCCATATCTGGTCGGGTGCCCCTGCTGTTCTCCTCGGGCTTCTCGATAAGGTTCAGAGGAGGGTCTGTAATGTGATAGATACCGACTTGGCAGACCGCCTGCAGTCTCTCTCCCACCGGCGAGACGTGGCTTCGCTGTGTCTCTTCTATAAATACTTTCACGGCTTCTGCTCCGATGAACTTAGATCACTGGTGCCCCCTAAATACGAATTTGCACGAGATACTAGATTAGCAACTAGATCCCACCCTTTTACAGTGAAATCGATAAAATGCAGCCGTAACTTCTACTCCAACAGTTTCTTTCCTCGCACTTCCCGACTGTGGAATTCTCTTCCAAACGATTGCTTCCCCGACGGCTACAATCTCCAGGAGTTTAAATGTAAGGTCAATAGACACCTCCTAACACACTAACCTGCTCCCATTCTATCAAACACTCTTCCCATCTGCCCGACACTCATCCTCGCTATCCTTACTCATCTATCACCTTTCTCCTGACATTCCCTATGTCTAACCACTCCTTCTCTTTACCTTCCCCTATGTAGCCCCATGCGCAATAGTGGCAGTGGAATGCCTTGCTTGGGGTGAGATGATTAAAAAAAAAAAAAAAAAAAAATATATATCCATGTTCAATCTTTTACCTTAATGATGAGAGTGCTCGACTTCTCTTCTCATTCTATACTCACTCGGATATATATATATATAAATGGAATTACAGAAGTAGATATAAGAAAAGTGACATTAAAAAACAAACAAGCAGCATGAAGATGAGATAGGCTCGGATATACTGAAAGGCAGACAAACTGAGGATGATTGAGGGGTAGCAACAAACAGAGGTCACCCAAGATGTACAAACAGATTGAGGTAAATATGATCAAAATGAAAAAGAAATATGTATTAGCCAAAATGGAGAAACAAACCGGGCTAAATACACAAAATATGACTGATGTAAATGCGAACAAAAGAAAATCTGATTAATATTGGAATGAACAAATAAGTGAATGCAGAATGCACTTTGCAGGACACTGCTGGTGAGCAAGACGAGAACTCACAAGTGATCTACTATTCTGGACACCTACCCATGGATCAAGAAGAGTTGGTCACCTGTCAACCACCTACATTGACCATATACATTGATTCATTACACTGATTTCTGTACTTCCTCAATTATTCAATTTTATGAATGAGAAATGAAAAGAAAAATTGAAATCAGCCATCAATTTTCAATTATTCAAACTAAATCCATTCTGATATTTCATTAGAGACAAATGTTTTGAGAATATAGAAAACCATACTCAATGTTTAATAAAAATGCTGATATAATCAGTTAAAATTATTCTTGCTAATTTCCTGTTGTTTTCATATTAAAAAAAATAATTGTATATTTAAATTATCACATCTTGGTCATGTCAGAGATTATGGTCCACACAATTTTCAGATGCACCTAACAAATATGAACCAGGCTTCAAAAAGAAATGAAATATCTTTTTGTAGGCCCAATATTTAAAAGGAAAGTCATTTAACACCTGTTGGTATGAATGAACTTTAGTTAAGTTGGTTGTACTTTAATCCAGATGAAACCATTACAAATACATCTACTTTAATCGTGATTTGGAAGGTTCTGTCAATAAAATGAGGCCAACCAGAGAAACAAAAATTAATACATTTTTGCATAAAGAATAAACTGGAAAAAATCTTGAACAAAGCATTTTAAAAATGTTATTTGATGATACAAATATGAAATCTTTTAGAAAATCACTTTTTTTTCCAATTTTTTAAAATAATTCAGGTATTCAATTATCTGGAATTTTGAATTATCAGAACATTTTTTTAAAATTCCTGTCCCAAAGTTTCTGGATAATTGAGAAAGAACAGGTTATATGCCAGTGTGTACACAGACATCAACACTGCATGGTGACTTTCAGTTTCACACTTTAATGAAATTTGTTTGAAGATCACATTGAAGTATGAAACTGAGTCACCATGCAGTGTTGATTTCTATGTACACATTGTCCATATCTGTAAACTCTATCTCTGGTATTGAGCACTCTTTCTCCGATATATATGTATATATGTATGTATAAACAGATAGAAACCTACCAAACCATATTCAGAACATACTTGTTGACAACACAAATATCATAGCATCATTCACATGCAAAAAAAAAAAGACTAAAAATAATGAAGGCTTTATTGATGAAAAGGAAAACCCAACATTCAATTATATCAACTACAAACATGCTAACAACATGCTTACCATGTTCAGTACACAGATCACTACTATACATCACACATAACACCACATACATTCTATTACATGTAAAAGAACATTCATCTTTGAAAATGGCTAAAAGTAGAGCTGGAAGCACTCAGATAAACAAAACATTTGGACAATTTTTATATAATTTATGTTCTCAAGAAAAACGATCATAAGATCACATGTCATTTTTAATGAAACCAGCATATATATATATATATATATATATATATATATATATACACACACACACACACACACAGAGGGAGGGACTAATAGCTAAAAATAGGTTATGAAATGTTGACAAAATAATAAGTAAAAAATAGAATAATTCTAAAGATAAATAAGTTAGCATCCTTGATAATGTCTAATAGAATAGCTGAAAGTGCTTTGGTACATGGAACAGTTGGACTGTTCTTACACGCTTAAAACCCTTTGAATCACATTTCAACCCTGACCAGACTAAACTTAAGATGCCTGCAACAATAGAACATATACCAATAGTCATCAAATCATTACAAAGTCCATCCAAATACAAACAATGAATCTGCTGATGATAAAGGAATTAAGAAAGTCACTGAAACAACCCAGGAATAATAAAGCATCACTCTAAACTGAAGCTAAACTTTTGAAAGTAGTTTACTTTCTTCCCAAATTCAATAATGTTAATCTATTTTATGAAAGAAGTCTGATATCAGAAATGCATCCACAAAAGGCATGTTTTATCATGCATTAACACCTTTGGAAACAGAAAGGTCACCCTATAGATCTTCACACATACAAAGGTATCTCAGCTAGATCGATCATGATGAATGTATTAATCAACAGTATATTAACTCGGCTCTTATTATATTATGAAAGTCAACTCCTCACAACCCGATTTTGTTTTCATTTTGGTAAGATGATGACCTATACATCAAACAACTCCAAGAAATTGCTTACCTCTCTAATAGGGAAATGTATCCAGTTGAATTCCTTGCATTTACTTACGCACAAATACCCTTGGGAAAGGTATTAATCCGTCTCTTCCCTCCAGTTATGGGTTAAATAACAGGACAGATTGGATTCTATAGTCTTGGTCGGCAACCAGTCTACCACAGAAAGCAATGGCAACCTACTGCGGGATAATCTTCTGCCCAGTCAGTCATATCTCTTTCGAGATATGATTGCCCAAGTGTGTTTCATGTATGGCACTGAACTGACTGACTGATACTAGCTTTGTCAATCTCACAGCAGATTAATTGATCACATCAATAGAGACATTCTCACCTTATCTATTAGAAACTGCTTTCCAAGCTCCAAATCCACTGAACGTATTGTTCTAATAGAGAAACTGTATCAATCTATAGAATCTTACATATCTGGCAAGGACTTCAATATGAAACTATTTCAGACCTCATCAGGAGTACAAGGAGGAGAAAATAAGAGCCCTGATCTAAGCCCTGCACATCTTCAAACGCAAATGTAGAAGATGGGCACTTCATACTGCATCCCATATAAGTCTATCAATAGAAACCAACGATTCTGCTTTCTCTCTTGAGGCCAATGTACTGGTGATGGGGCGGGCTATGCTGATGACATAAGTATTTATACTTGAGATAAAAATGATCTTGTCCAGAAAAGCAGCATCCTCTATCAATTGTTCCAAAAAACTGAACTAGAGATAAAGTTTTCTAAAACAAAAAACTATGATCTGAAATTGGAATGAAAGCAGTGATGGCACCTATCTTGAATTCATTATAAGAATTCAAGATGTGGAATCAGTAAATGCTAAACACTTCAAATACCTTGGTGGATAGATTGGTTATAAGAAAAAAAGTATTGGAGAAAAAGAAATCTAATCTAATCTAAACTTATTTATAAATGGAACTTTGTGTATGTGTCCCCGTTACCTATAGACTCCAAAACGGCTGAACTGATTTTCTTGAAAATTTACACAGTTGTACTATAAGCGTCTGCGAGTGTTCTTAGCTAGGTTTTGTGTCGAGGTACTCCCAATAAATACTGAAAATCGATAATCGAAAAAAATCGGGTTATAGAAGGAGTTGTCCGATTTTAATCAAATTTGATACACTTATAGACAAAGACATATTCAGAAGTTTCAAGGTTGCAGTTCTTACAATAGTGCAGAAAATTGATTATATATATATATATATATAAAAGGCAAGATGTTTGTGTGTGTGTCTGTTTATTTGCCTGGATGTCTCTCTCACCACACTTTCTCCTGTTACTTTGCTTTCTCTTAAATTCTTTTTATTTTGTAATTTTATTCAATATCTACCACTCGATCAGTTAGGTGCCTGCTTCACTGTTTCATTTATTGGCTTCTATTTCCCTTAGATAAAAATCTTAGACACATACTTTTATTTAGGTAACCTCTTCCACCATACACAAATGCTTGTTTGCATAGACTTTTATATCTATATAGATCTATAGATGCATTTTTATGCATCATTGTACAAAAAATATATCTGTATGTATGGATTTATGCAATATATATATATATATATATAGATGCATTTTTATGCATCATTGTACAAAAATTATATCTGTATGTATGAATTTATGCTATATATGTGTGTATGTGGGTGTATGTGTGTAAAAATTAAGACAGACATGTTATTCCATGGTTAAGTAAAAGATTTTCTGTACAATAAAGACAGAAGCTGATGATGGTTCGCCTGAAATAGGCCTATACTTTTACTTAACCATGGAATAACATGTCTGTCTTAATTTTAAGACATACACACGCACACACACACATATATATTGCATAAATCCATACATACAGATATATTTTTTGTACAATGATGCATAAAAATGCATCTATAGATCTATATAGATATAAAAGTCTATATAATATAAAAGTCTATGCAAACAAGCATTTGTGTATGGTGGAAGAGGTTACCTAAATAAAAGTATGTGTCTAAGATTTTTATCTAAGGGAAATAGAAGCCAATAAATGAAACAGTGAAGCAGGCACCTAACTGATCAAGTGGTAGATATTGAATAAAATTACAAAATAAAAAGAATTTAAGAGAAAAAAGCAAAGTAACAGAAGAAAGTGTGGTGAGAGAGAAAAAGAATAAAGAAATCGACAAGGTGGAAAAACAGAGAGGTTCATATGAAAGAAGAAAGAAACAGAGAGGGGAAAGAAAAAAAGAAAATAAAGAAACTGAAATTGAAAGGAGAGAGAGAAGAGAATCAAAAGAATAAAGAAACAGAGAAAGAGTAAAAAGATAGAAAATGATTGATAGAAAGAAAAGAGACAAGAGGTGTAGAAAAATAATGGGGGAAGCTAAAAAAAGAGAGAAATAAACTGAGAGGAGAAAAGAGAAGCAGAAAAAAAAAACAAACAAACAGGAGATTAAGAAAGCCAAGTGGAAGACGAAAGAGAAAGTGGAGAGAAAAAAATGATGAAATGAAAAAGGCCTTAAGACAGAGATAAATGAAAATGAAAGAAAGAGACAAAGATACTGGATGAGAGAGAAAGAGATAGAAAAAATAAAATGGGAGAGATTTAGAGAGAATATAAGAAATATGAGCCAAAAGAAAGAGTGACTAAAAGATAAAGGAACAAGAGAAAGAGAGAAATAGAAGTGAAAGAAGAAAGAGACGGCAATACCAGAAGAAAGTATGTTTTAGAGGACACTCTGAATGACTGTCTTCATAATCCTGCAGCATTGGACATAGCACCTTATTGGTTAGCACTAACACAATACAATCAGCAGATGTTTTGATGAAAATCAATATTGAGATTGGGAAGGCAGAGAATGGGATGTCACTAGAGCATCCATACATATATGCATTGAAATCGGGTGGCGGTCTACACATCCTCAAGTGCTGTGCTAGAACCCTCCTTACCACCACCACCACATTTTGCCAATTTCTATTCAGTCAGACGGATCTGGTTCCGTCTCTGTCCAAGCAACAGCCATACTGCATTAATATAAAAATTGGATTAGATCAGCAAAGAAAATTGAGACTTAAGTGGGATGAAGATGAATGGGGCTGTGACAGGCAGGATGTTGTTAAGCAAATCGGGTCACACAATTGATTGGAATTTTCTTGTTACAAGTAATTAATGAGGAAGGAAAAATGATTTTTTTTTTTACACATTTCTTTGGAAATTTCCAAATGAAAAAGCTATTTATGTATAGACAGAAGCAAATAAAATGACTAAGATGTTTCTGTGAGAAGAGAAAAGAAAAGGTTTGGTTTGTTTTACAGTATATCAACCTTTTCCAAATTATTCAATACCAAATTCTGTCATTTAGATGAACAATAAATAAGTAAATATATGTCCAATTTGTGCAGGAGTCAAAAAGGTAGATGTAGTTCTGGCTCGTGCAATAGTCAAAAAGGTAGACACAAGTCTGGTTTACGCTAGAGTCAAAAAGGTGGACCTAGGTCTAGTTGACATATGTTTGGTTGGTTTGAGTGAAAAAGATTGACATAGGTCCAGCCTAAGCTCAAGTCAAAAAAGTTGACATAGGTTCGACTTGAGCTAGTGTCAAAAAGTTAACATAGATTTGACTTGAGCTAGGGTCAAAAAGCTAGACATAGCTATGGCAAATAGCAGCACATTTTAAGTGGAGATTAGTTAATTCTTGATTCTAACTGATAAGACAAAGAAAAATAAAGGTATTTGATGAGAAAGAATTATTGGTATAATAGAAAGAGGTATAAAAAGATAGAACTAGAAAAGGTGGCATAAGAAAATTTCCAGAACAGACCTGCTATGATTGTTCAAAGTGGTGCAAGAAAGTTCTTGGGATGATCCACTTTTCTGTATCTGACCAAATAACCAAATATTGGAATTTTCTTCTTTGAAAGGCTTTTTAATCAAGCTGAGAGTTTTTCAGCAACCTCTTGTACTGTTTATTAAAAATGCATGATCAAATAATGCCTCACTGATACCTTGATTACTGAGTCTATCAACAGGTTTCATAATATCTACTTGTGTTCATTTAAATTGTATTGTTATGTAATGTTGTACTGGCAAAGCTTTACAATTATGATAACTTTGATTCTTTTTCCTCATAAGCATGCATTAAATATTGTGGGAAGTTTAGCAGATTTGCTTCAGAGTCTCTATGGAGAAAAATTCTTAGATGAGACAAATGTTTTCATACAGCATGCACATTCCAAAACTGGTGAGTATTGGTTCTATATGATGACTGTTCAAAGCAACCAATCATCTGGTAAACACCAGGGAAAATGTGAAAAAAAATTGTGAAGAAGATTAATTTAAAGAATTCTAACAAATTACCTGAAACTGAACAAGTACGATGCTTTGTACATTTTGGCCATTTGCAATGTGAAAAGTGCGCAATCCTTAAACAACATCAGCTAATGAATATTTAAGAGTTCAGTCTATAGTTAAAGATTCACTTGAATTCGCATGCTGTCTATTATATACGTTGCCAAGTGGAGTTTTATGTCAACACAAAATAAAATCATCGGTGATGGTGGATATTATTGTATTACAGTCTAAATAACCTCTCTGAAGTTGGAGAATTTTTGTCTTTATTTTCAACTGAAATTAAAGCCAAAATACGACGTTTAGAATGTCTCATGATTAAACATTATAGACATTCATTGTCTCTTATATTTAACAGCATATGTTTAGAAAATTATTTGCTGCCTTGAGACACTATATATATATATATATATATATATATAGAGAGAGAGAGAGAGAGAGAGATTTCTGTAATTACTAGGATTTTTATATTTTTTATAATCATATCGCCCCAAGCAAGGCATTTTATTGCCACTGTTTTGCAGGGGGTTACATTGGAGGAAAGTTATGAAAAAGAGTGACAGGTTATAGGAGGTGTCAGGAAGTGGATAAGAGAAGGATGAGAATACTGATGAGAGTGGAGTGGATGGAGAAAGGAGCATGAGAGAGAGAGAGAGAGAGAGAGAGAGAGAGAGAGAAGGCAATGAGATAGATGTCTATTGACTTTACATTTAAATTCTTGGAAATTCAAATTAAAATATATATTTTATATGCATATAAAATATATATTTGTACTTTTAAAATTAATGAATAAAAATAAATAATTCTAAAAAGAAAGTGGGGACAGAGTAAAAAAGAGTGGGGAAAGAATAAGAGAGAGGAGACATTAAGAAAAAATGGGGAGATGTTAATAAAAAATTGGGGAGAGAGTAACAAAGAAAATGTTGGAAGATATTAGGATATCAGATCACCACAATGTAAACTCTTGTGATGCCAGTTGAGTGAAAGTCATTGAGTGTGAATTTTGTTTTACAAAAAATAAGTTGTATATACAAATAAAAGGGCGTAATAGGACCAAAAGTATGAAACGCCTAATAGAAATCACTGAAAATAGTTCTATGTGGATATGGAAGAAGAGAAATATTCCGTGGAGTGTTTCAACAAACATGGTATGACATGACTGATCGTGAATGCATAATGAGGTTCACGTTGCATTCTCGGAACGGAAGGTTTTTCATTTTTCGTAAATTTAATTTCGCCGTTAGACATTTGAACAAGTATAACTACACATGTATATCGTTATAATGGGGCCTCACATCAGTGAGGGGGGCCGGTGTGCAAGTGAAACCGTTGAGAGGAAGGCCTCGAAACAGTGCACATTCTCTCCTGATGACCCCAATTTAAATATAAATTCGAAAGGATCAAAAGAAGTTCAATGAAGTCATATGCCGTAGAGAAGCTCGGTGGAAATGTTATTGGTATGAGGAGCATTTTATATTCAGCTCGTTTCAGGTGAGTGTTAATTACTTTCCAGTAATTTCCTTCTTCAAATAGAATAATGCTACAACATGAAGCTCCTATTAATATAACTACTCAATGTAAACAAACAATATCGCATGGAATTGATTAATTAAAAAAAAATATAGCTCTATGGCTAAAATTAAGGTGACTACATCTGTTTCTGTTAAGTGTTAAAGGTAACAGAAATAAGATATATGTCAAAAATTCATTATACTGAAAATGATTCATCTAAAAGTTTCAGACAACTGTTTTTGCAGTCATTCACAAAAGCTTTAGCTAGCTTGATCCACAATTGGCTCTTCAGGAAACAATGAAGGAAATTAAGCATGTTTTATAAGGTAACATAGAATATATAATTTACCTTTAGCTATCAGGAAATGAAATAGAAAATTCTTATTTGTAAAAGAATAAAAATAAAATCCTTGGCTCAAATATCTTTAAAGCCATTAACATTCAAAAACAATGTTATATCTTTTGAAGCATTGAACATTTAAAAAAAACAAAAAAAAACAAACAAACAAAAGAGAATTTTGAAGGACTTACTTATTGAGATCCAACCGGATTTTATACTTCTTTCCAAAAAGTTCCAGCTGGATAGTAACACACCTGTGATGTTCAAATGTTCCCTGTAAAAAGATAAGAAAAACTTATCATCTAACTTGAAAGGGTTAAGTTCACCTATCACCTAGTTCACACTCCTCCTCAATCTACTGAACAAGAGTAGGGGTTTATATCTTGTTTTCCATTTAAGATTGCATTTTCATCTCAAATCTTTTCATTATCTTTTAAACCCAGTAACCTCTTGCATCTTAGTGATGTTATTACTTGCTTGGGGTGAAAAAATCTTCATGGCATTATCAGGAAATGTGGTTGTCTATCTTTCTCGAAAATACATCTGCCTGGAATCCTTTGTGCAAATTGACAGCCGGTGAGGAATCTTACTAAACATGCAAAAACAGATACTCTCTCATTGGGTTACTCAGTCAGAAGTGAGATACTTTTGAGTGAGTTTGTGTACTGTATGACATTCATAACGACCAACTGAGTAAATCTGTATTTGTCAAGCACAAATGTTTTTGACAAAACCTGTCAGTCCCCCTACAGATCAGCTGCTTAAGACTTCCAGTTATCGTTGTTGGAAGGAAAGAAAATGGGCAAGTTTAAAGAGGTTGCTATAAAGTTACAGTGAAAGAGAACTTTTCAGACTGAATAATTATAAAAGAACAACAAGACAAGTTTATCCAGTCCTGAATGGGGTACTTTCAATGAGATTGAGGAGCCATTTCTTTAGGTAGAGTATTTTTTTTATTGTACACTAACAATTTGCTACAGTGCCAAATATTACTGGAACCAAACAGCAAGTGAGGAATAATGCATTGCCAACATGGGTGTATCTGCTAAGGTGTGATTGTCAAGGAATCCCATTGGTTATTCTTCCAAGCTGTAGTTTTGTTGGTTGGTAGACTCTCGAATGACAAAATGTAGAGTGAGTAACCCTGGCCAAATACAAAATAAGTAACAGAACTGTCCAATAAACAGGAATGACAAAATTTGCAATAAAATGAAAACAAGGCCAAAAATAATATCAAGCAAATAAACAAGATATGCGAGGCAAAAATTTCACAAACTAGGAATTGAACAAGTGAGCGTAACATTCTAACTTCAAGACAAAACAGACTGGGACTGAGTCAGATGAAAATGAGAACCTGCAAATTTTTTTGGCTAGGGAAAAAAAATTCCAGTATCTGTTTTTGTATGCCTACCTATAAAACAGGAAGGGGAAAGTATTTTGTAGTCATTCCCACTTTGATTGGAATCAACACTGAAAAATATACATTTGTAAAAACACATTGACAGTTTAACAGCATCAGCTGTCAAAAGGTGACAATCACTCTTGGTTGATTTCTACTAAGATCTTGAGGTAATCAGAATGGTCAACTACAAGGTTAGATGTTTGTAACTGTGTACTGGAGATTCCTTCAGTTTGAGGAGAGAAGGTAGAAAAATAGCATCTTCTCTGGCAGGAACTAAGCAACTGTGGGTTCTGACTAATATAGACATTTGTCTAAGGGAATGATATTGATGGATGCTATCTTCTCACAAAATCAACTGGTTTCGTAATAGTAAATTCGATGTCAAAATATACTTTCAGCCAAATATAGCCCTTTGAAAAATGCCTCCAGTCTAATTCTGGGTCCAAACATTTTGGTAAGAATCAATGTAAATTTAGGAAATAGTGTGTTATGCAAACAGTAGCCAGACCTTGCAGAATTTTGATAAAACATTAATCTTGTCATCACAACTTCCTTGAAGATGAGAAGTTGGGTAGGAGAGAAGTGAAGTAGGGAAAATTTAGTTGTACTGAATTTACTAAACAAAGGTTTATTTTCGGTTCAAATCCTACTGATGATTTCATCATAAGCATTTTATAAGGTTTAATTAATATTTCTGAATTGAACCTTCTTCCATCAGGTTCCAATTTGGTCAACTAATCTTCCATACTTTTTTCACTTAATATTTTTACTTAGAATTCTTAACTTTCATTACTTCAAGTCACTTAATGACATTCATTGTATAATTATGACTCAATCAGGGCCACTGTCTTGTTATACATTTATATAAAGTATTTATCATTTTAAGTTTAAATATACGGGGGTGGGCTGAAAAGTTCATAGGCTGACTATGGAGGACTGATGCTGGTGCTGTGAAATCTTGAATGCATTGATTTCAATTCTTCTTCTTAACTGCATTGCTTTTTTCCCCAGGTAAACTGATATCTGATTGTTCAAAGAAGACTTAAAAAGTAACTAGTAGTGACTTCTCTTGAAAACAGACTAAATTTGGCATCAATATTATCATAAAGTACCTACAGAAAAGGGGTTGAGCTTCTAAGGACATACATACTGACAAATGTTTTCATGTGTTACATATGTAAAAAAAAGCATACAGGAGTAATGTGGGTTTACAAAGTAATTTGTGGGTTCATGGCCATTCAATTCAATATCAAATAAAATAATGGCAACCTACCACGTAAAAATCTGCTCATTCAGTCATGTCTCTTTTGAGACATGATTGCCCAAGCACATATCACATATGGTACTTAATTGACTGATATTTGCATGGATTATTTTTATAGAAAAGTTTGTTATTTTTAGACTCTTAACAGGCTCCAAATTATGTAATTAAAAAAAAGAGAGAGAGAGAGAGAGGTTACACTCCTCCCCCTTTCTTGAAATGGCTAGATGTAACCATAAGTACTGTGCTAACAGTTTCTATCACATTTTTTTCACTGGTGGAACTCTTTTCCAACATTATTCTAGTCAGGTTCATTACAAGGGGGTGCTGAAAAGTTTATAGGTTGACTATGAAGGAGTGATGCTAGAGCTGTCATGCATTAATTTCAACTCTTCTTATTAACTGCTTTGCTTTTTTTCCCCAGGTAAAATGATATCTGACTGTTCAAAGAAGACTTAAAAAGTAACTAGTAGTGACTTCTCTTGAAAATGGACCAAATTTGGCATTGTGATATCAAATATCTGCAGAAAAAGAGTTTAGTCCCCAAGGACATATCATATTGATATGGTTGCTACATTTAGGGATGATGCTCCAGCTTTATCAACACTGCAAAGGGATCAGCTGAATTTAGGAGAAGAATAGAGTGTCTTAAAGATGACCCAAGGTCTAGACATCCTGCAACTGCCACCACCGAGAGAAACATTGATATGTTCACCACATGGTGATGAATGACAGACAGTTCACTATAAATTAAATAACTGATGTTATCAGTATATCCTATAAGAGAGTAGAGATTATTCTAACACAATGAACTTGGCATGATGAAGGTTTTTGCCTAGTGGGTACTATGTCTTCTGACACCTCTTCAAAAGTGCACCAGACTGATCACATCATGGGAAAAACTGACATTGACAGATCCAACTAGTTTCCTTGAAAGTTTCCTAACCCAGGATGAGTGTTAGGTTCATCACTTTGAGCCAGAGACAAAGAGATAATTCATGCAGTGGAAACACTCCTCCTCACCTGCTCCAGAGAAGTCCAAGGTTATTTCATCTGCAGGAAAAGTGATTACCTCAATTTTGGGGATGTAAAAGACTGTGTTTATTGATTATCTCCAAAAGGGCCACACCTTCAATGGAGAGTGTTATGCCAAATTTTTGAGGGAGTTAAAAAAAAAGCTATCATGATGAAATGCCCAGGAAAACTGATGAAAGGAGTCTTGTTTCATCTGGACAATGATCCCTTGGTTTCAATGACTACTGTGTGACTGATTTTGAACTGGTTGATAACCACCCTATTTTCCTGATTTGACTGTTATCTGTCCCCAAACAGGAAAAAACATTTGACTGATGATCAAAATCACAGTGATGATGCCTTTTCTGCTGTTGATCATTTTTTTTATTAATAGGATAAAAGATTTTTCACCAATGGGATCCAAGCACTACAACACTGATGGAAGAATTGTGTGGACCAAAAAGAGGAGGGAACTATGTTGAAAAATAAACCTCATTTGGTCACATTCCATGAGAATATACTGGTCAGTCTATGAACTTTTTAACCAACCCTCATACATATATGTCTGAGATTCAAAGGCATTATTAGAAGTCAATCTTTATAGTTGCAGATTAAAAGAATTCTGATAAAGCTGAACTTATTATTTTCCTCCTTTTAAAGGTTTATCACTGAAGAAAGTCTCCCTCTGATCTGATTAATTGGAAATCTTAAGGAGCTAAACAGATTAAGATTAGGAGGATTTGTTAAAATATTCCAACCCAATGATCTAATCTTTTTGACAGCTATTATATATTTGTACTTTTCTTCTAATAATCTCTCCTAAATGAACCCCAGAAATGAACAGATTGTTTAAACATTTCATAGACTTTTATGTTTCTTTGTTGAAATGATTTATCATACAATGCCTAAGCAACAATATCAACAATTAATGACTGAAAAATATTTTTCAACTGATTTCTTCACAAAAGTCAATATTTACACTGGAACAAAATTATCACACAGAGTGCGATGGATAAATTGTCGTCTAAATTACACAAAAACGAAAATAGCACTGACATTTCATTTTAACAGATATGTTTACCAAAATTACAAAAAATATATCTTGAAATACTAACAAGTGAGTTTGTTCAATAAAATTTCCATTGGCTTCAACCAGATGACTTCAGAACCTCCTGCAACTTTTCTGGATGATTTCATTGTTTAAATTAATGAATAATCCTTGCCTTCAGTTGATCTTTAGTGTTACAAGGAGTTTTGTTGGTCTCTTACTCAACTGTACCCCATACATAATAATCAAGGGGTTTGCAGTCTGGGAAGTTAAGTGACCAGATGTAAGGGGTTATGTGGTTACAGAAATTGACAAGGTTCTCCTGCTTGTGTAGTATGGTGCAGAGTCCTGCTGTGAGACACAGAATCTTCCTGTAGTCACCCTCTTGACCCGGGGCAGCACTACTTAAAGCTCTTGATGTAGTCTTCCATGTTGAGTATGAGGCCCTGTATGAAGATGAATGGAGCCATAATGTCACTATCATTAGTGGTCGCACTGAACATCATGATGTTGACTGAATATTTGCTTTTCATCACACTCAGTACATCTTTTGGGAACACAGTATCCTTTGTACTGTCCTCAGATTGTCACCCAAACACTATGAAATGTTTGTGTTGGAGCTTCTGATATGAATTCCAAGCAGTACAGTATTCCATTTCCAAATTTCTGGCAGAGTGAATTGTGACATGGTGCTCTTTTTTTCAGAGACAATTCACAACTGCCCCTACTATACTGTGTAGTTGATAAAAAAAAACAAAAAAAAATGCGCATATGCAAAATTAAAAATATAAATGGTGACAATTTACCCATTGCACCCTGAAGACTTATAAAAGGAGCAATTTACTAAAAAAATTTTACACAGGAAATAATTAATGCGATGAATTCAGAAGAAACAGTTTGCTATAAGAATATACAAGAAAATATAAGTGCATGTTGAAAACTACACAACTAAATCAAAAAGGACTCCAGAATAATTCTGACATTTTGACAGATTTTAAGGATTTAGATAAATCAAGAACTTTTCAGTACTCCATGTTTCACAGAAAACAATGAATTAGAAAATAAACAAAAAACAATGAAAACAGTGTACTATGGATAATATACAGGAAACAAGTTAAAAATGAATAACAGGTAATGCTAAAAAATACACAGGAAAATTTTGCTATAAAAATATACAGCAAACAACTTAATTTAGCAATGAATCAGAGGCAATTTTCTAGATAATATACAGGAAACAATTTACTATAAAAATATTTATAAAATGATTTATTGTAGAAAATACACTTGAAACAATGTATTTAATACAATCATTTGTAGTGATTCTAAAGAATGGCAAATGGTTAGTTATAGAAAGCAGTTCAGGTGGCTTATTGCAAAAAAATAATTTGGAAAAAGTTACTGTAGAAGTGATTTAGTCCTTACATGGTGTCGTATTCGATGCTGTCTGGTGTTAATGCCAACGATTGTGTTATGTCGCAGTTGTTGTGGGTAGACAATTTGATAAGGCTTGGGGATGCTACTTAAAATCATGCGATTAAATTCAAACTGTTGTAGATATTCATTCATTTCCTGGGTAAGTCCACCTGAAAGAAAAAAGGAAAAAAGAAAATTTAGTAATCATCTGAAAAGTTCAAATATGCATTTTTCTTTCATGACAAGTTCTGAAATCAACCAGAATGTTATATTTAGGACGTTATATGCAAAATCTCCAAGAATTTAAATGTAAAGTCAATAGTCATCTCCTGTCTCACTAACTTACATCCTCTCGCTCGTGCTTTTCTACATCCACCCCACTCTCATCAGTACTCTCTTCCCTCTCCTATTCTCTTCCTGACACCCCCTGCAACCTCTCACTCCTCATAACATTCCTCCTTGTCCACCCCACTCTCATCAGTAATCTCTTCTCTCTCCTACTCTCTTCCTGACAGCCCCTGCAACCTCTCACTCCTCAACATTCCTCCTATGTAACCCCCTGCACAACAGTGGCAGTAAAATGCCTTGCTTGGGGTGACACGATTATAAAAAAAAAAGACAAAATTTTTTGATCAGCTAATTTTTATCCCTCAGACAATTTAAAGACATCAAGAATTATACTTGCTCTGAAAGACATAATAGCACATTTAATTAAACTACAATATTCAATGTGGACGTAAATGGGATATTATTTTTACATTATTTTTTATATTATTCTAATCCCACCATTTTATGACTATATCAGAATCTATATGATTCTCTTGTCTAGAGAATGGAAGTAATTCTGAAAAATATTATCGACATTTGATTAAAAAGCAAAAATGTTTATTAATGATATAAAGTAGGAGATTAGCTTTGAATAATTTTAAAAATATTATTTCTTTATTATTTATGAATTCTCATGATTTTTCAGGACACACAATGGAATGGTTTCCCATTGCTTTCTTCAGTTTTTGAATTCAGAATAGTCCTTCTAGAATACTTGTCATTCAAGTCTAGATCCATGTCCTATTCATTGTGTTCTTGTCCAAAGAATGAAAATAACTCTGAAAAATACATTTGGTATTTGATATGAAATATGGCATTTTCAAATTTTTTTTTATAATTCTCCACTTTTCTTACTGAAACAGGGTATAGATTTCTCCTGACCAGAGAATGAAAGTAACACTGAAAAGCATTTGTGGATATTAATTTCATTAAAATCTACAAAAATATTAAATTCTTTAAAATATTAAAAATTATCATTTATTTACTAAGCTTAGCTTAGTCTGGCACAAGGTTAAAGTAGTCGAGGGCACAATGAAGATTCAACTCATTTTATTAGAAATAGTTAGCAAGCTATTATATTAAGCTTGATCTTTAAGTGCTTTGTTATAGTGACCCTGTGCCAGATACAGCTAAGTAAATAGTTACTATAGACTCCTATTGTAAAGTTTCACAAGCTAGTCTTGTATAGCAGTGTTTCTTAAACTGTTGGTCGCAAGTGAAATGTTAGTGTTTCATAAAAAGTTATACTAGAATTATGCATTAGCTTCAATTGAACACTATTGAGATAGTTTAAGACTCGGCTTATATTGCCAGGCTGTTGTACCAAGCAGTGTGTTGTTTTGATGAGCTTAAGGAATCAGAATTGGTCATGCTTTCAATTTAATCACTCATCATCGTTAAAAAAAAAAAAAAGAAATCAATTTTCACCTATTCATATAAATAATTCTTTCATATGTTTTTGCCTAGTATATTTGAGTGGGTGGTGATAAACTATGGTCATGAATGGTGGGTTATGACTCTAAAAATTTTGGGAGTGGATGTGCGTTGTAGTACAGTGGATATCGGCTCGGAACGAGAAACCGGGGAGCTGAGTTCGAATTCCAGTTGAATCCATTGTATTCACTTACGCGCAAATGCCCTTGGGAAAGGTATTAATCCGTCTCTTCCTTCCAGTTATGGGTTAAATAACAGGACAGATTGGGTTCTATAGCCTTGGTCGACAACCAGTCTACCGCAGAAAGCAATGGCAACCTACTGCGGGATAATCTCCTGCCCAGTCAGTCATGTCTCTTTCGAGACATGATCGCCCAGGCGTGTATCACGTATGGCACTTTAACTGACTGACTGTTGTAGAGTGTTGCTAATGTGGAGAATTCAACACTCACAGGATCCTTAAATCATCTACTTTATATATGGAAACTCTGAAAGATTCAAGAGAATATACAAGGCCTGGGAGGGCCACTCAAGATAGAGGGTTATGTTAAGGAATAGTTTATATAGATAGGAAGGGGAAGATAATCTGTTGAAATCTATTGTTAATTATTAAGATTGTAGTGATCTGGTAAATATCTTCTTGGAAGTTGGTCATGGAAAGAAGCTGTTCAAGTAGAATTTTACACTGATGGAATACAGAGGGAATATGGGTGTTTTGCTATAATGTAAGTGGTATGGTGGGTCCTAGCCATGAAGGTTAAACCTGGTAGAACCAAGGAATGTATTTTGCCCAAGCACTTCTATAAGCTCTTGATTGAAAGCCAAAAGTCTTTACCTTGTAAACATACAACCATGTTCCTTTCTCAGTTTTTTGCCAACTGAACAAATCATTCCATATTATCTTTCTATTATTGCTTGTATTTGTGCACACCAAAACTGGAAAATGCCTGGTGTATGCTCACAAGAAAACAAAAGGTAATATTAACTTTATCATGAAAACATGAATCTTGTTTCTAATTGTTGTAGTGGAATATCCTGTCCTACCCAGGAATGGGTATGGCCCGGGTTATAAAAGACCTAGACGGGAATGAACTACAGAGTGTGCTCGAGAGTGTTCGTGACTATACAAGATTATTCATCATTACAGGAGTGTGATCAAGAGCCATCGGCCTTAGACAAGAGTTAGACGTCACTAGACGGAAGCCTTCTTCTCAAGACGGACGCATACGTCCAATACAGAGACATTGCGTTGGTGTACTTGTATTTGGTTTATTGTACTGAGGTATAAGAAATCTCTATTTATATATCCTCAGTGTTAAGAGTTATTTCTTGCACTATTCTTTCTATGTTTATCCCCTTCCGGGATACAACACTAATATAACTGGTTATTTAATTATGTATATGTGCATTGCGGTGTAATAGATATCAGCTTAGAATGAGAAATCAGAGAGCTGAGTTCGAATTCCAGTTGAATTCCTTGCATTCACTTACAAACAAATATGCTTGGGAAAGGTATTAATCTATCCTTCTTCCTCCAGCTATGAGTTAAATAACAGGACAGATTGGGTTCTGTAGTCTTGGTTGGCAACTGGTCTACCACAGAGAATAATGGCAACCTATTGCAGAAAAATCTTCTGCCTATTCAGTCATGTCTCAAAAGAGACATGATCACCTAAGTGTGTATTATGTATGGCAATTAACTGATCTACTGAATCACATATAAGTCAGTGAATGCTGGACAATCTCTTCAAGGATGAAGACGAGACTTGAAGCAACAGAAATGTGGTTCTACAGAAAAATGCTGAGAATACCTAGGACTGAACATGTGAGCAATGATGAAGTTTTAGAGAAAATGGAAACAAAAATGAATCTTATACCTAACATCAGAAAGAGACAGTTGAAAAAATATACAAACTAAATAAATATATAAATATAAAATAATAATAAATTAAATAAGCAATCTAGTGGCTATGGCCATAAATATCCCTAAGCATTATGCCTAAGCAAAAGAACTGGGTAGGGATAGTTTTCTTCTTCACCCTGTAACAAGGAAGTTAGAAGTGTTTTCGTGCCACAAAGGCCTTGGGTCATGACTAAAAATAGTCACCTTAGTAAAGAAATACTAATAACTGATCAAACAATTTTGTAACAACCCACTTTTCCTTCTTTCTTTAATTTCCAATGTTGATCTTTATATATAACCCAATGAAGAAGTAATGGCCCTTGGTCTGAATTTTTCAGTGAGGTGTCATTCACCATGCTGTGTTAATTCCTATGTCTACACTGTCTATATAGGTTACATATCTTGTGGATACTAATAGGAGTACCTTGGTTCATCTATTATCTGGTTCACACTTTTACTTGGTCTTTTGAACAGGAATTTATCCATTGATTCCTTTTACGATTGGATTTTTGGTTTCTTCTAAGAAACTTTCTGTCTTTTCATTCTCTTTCACTCTAAGTATCTCCTTCTATCTTAGAGTCATTATCGTCTTGAGGTGAACTAATTGCTTAAAAATATTTTAATAGACATACCTGTTTTTTAAACAGTTTAACTTTATACCTGCTAACCTGTGCATTCAAGTCTTAATAAAGAAAATGTAGAATTTGAAAATGCATTGCTATTATAGAGGAAGCCATGGCATGGCATGGTTTATATATATGATAATTGGTCACATTTGTTTGGTTTATTAAATGTTATATATAATTGGTTCCAATGACTTCTCAGTTAATTTTCTTCTGACTGATAGTCACTTAAAACACTAATGGCAGATAGTTTTTCATCACCCCCCCAACCACCTCAATTTTAAATGGCTAATTTTGTTTTAAAATGTTTTTCTCAAGTCATTAATTGATAAATTACCTGTTTACTTGTGCTGCATTTGAAAACACAGACTATGCAGTTTTGAACTGACATTTTTCTCATGAATTGCTCAGATTGGCCCACCTTATTTTAAAGTTCTAATTTAGTAGCATTGGCATTTCAAAAGCAGTCTCATTTAGCAACCCTGGCTGCAAGTACATTTTCTAGAACCAAGAAATGCATAGTATATATGCTGTAGCAAAAAGAGAGTGATCTGTTTATAAATGGTTATCAAACAAAACTGTTCACCCACCTACTATTCATGTATTTATCAGATATTGATGATCATACAAGTTGCCAGATCAAGCTATATGTAACAAATTGGACAACAACTAAAAAGCTGAGTGGTGATTAAATTTTGAATTGACATTTTTCTTGTTTGCAGTACAGGTTAAGCCAGCTTACTTTAAAAGTTGCAAGTAACAACTTTTTATACTAGAATTCACTCAATACAAGGCTGGAGAGCTACTCAAGGTAGAGGGTTAATGTAAAAATGATAATGATCAATAGAGTATATGGTATGAATGAAAGAGTAGATGCATAAGAAGAGGATTATGAGGATACTTCGTGATCAACCCTTGACTTGAAGAGGTTAAGATTGTAATGTTCCAGAGAGCAGCCATGTGGTAATCTGTTTCACAAAGTAGCAGTTCTTAGCTTTTTACCAATTGAAACTTTCTCTTTGTATTTGGAATATGGGGGAAATATAGTTGATTCGAATATGGAAGTAGCATAGTATGTCTCAGCTGTAAAGTTCTGAAGTGATGAAACGAAAGAAATGAGTTCATCTGAACATTTGCCATGGAAATAGCAATATAAACAGCAGTTTTGCATTTGTGCAAAATACAAATTCTAAACCAAGAACCACTGGTTCTCAAAAGTATGCCAAGTTGGCTCACCCAGTGCTCACAAAAATCAATGAATATGAACAGTTTGTATGAAAATCTCAAACAGAAATCTCTTAGACAGAAGTCCCATAATCTAACTGCTGAAAATATATGTGCAATAATATGAAATAGTGAATTAGATGTATGTATATATTTTGAAGAATGTGTGTGTGGGGAAGCCTGTATCCTCAGGTGAAAATCCATTTTTCTTTCTTTGTTTCTATTCCAAGTCAAAAGGCAAACAACAATTGTTTCTACTGACAACTGCAGGGTAAGGAACTTTCAAAGAAAAACATTACAAAGATAGTAAAGGGCATGAAATCAGGAATAAATCATTGTGTAAATGGGAAGAGTAAGGAAGAAAGCAAAGAGAAGAATGTAGAGAAGCAACTGGTGCGAGAAAGAGAGGAAATCTGATGCTACCAAGAGAAAGAAGGAGAGCAGATTAATAATGAGAAGGAAAAGAGTGGTAATTGTGAAAAGAGACAAAGAATTAACAATGAGGTGGGGAAGGGCAATTACCAAGTAAGAAAAACAAGCAGAGATAATTAACAATTAGAAGGAAGAAAAATGAAAAATACTGAGAGAGAGAGAGAAAGAGAGAGAGAGAGATAAGAGAGTAGTAACTTCCAAGAAAGAAAGAGAGGCACGTAGCTAACAAAGAAGATTGGTAATTACCAAAAGAAAGAAAAAAAGAAAGCGAGGTAGTGAAAAAAGAAAGGGAAGAAGAGTGGCAGATTCCAAGAAAGAGAGGTTGGTAACAAAGAAATAGAAAAAGGGTTTCTCCAAAGAAAGAAAAGGAAATAGAGGTATGAAAAAAAGAAAGTGAAGAATGGTAGCTCCCAAAGAAAGAAAGAGAGATAGTGAACAAAGAAAGAAAGGAGTAACAGCTCCCAAGAAAGAGAGGGAGTAAAACAAAGAAAGGGAAGAAAATTGGCAACAACCCACCACCCACAGAGTTCTTGGTAACAAAAAGCAGGAGGAAAAATGTCAACAAGAAAAAAAAGAGGTAACAAAGAGAAGGAAAAAGAGTGACAATTACTGAGAGAGGTAGGGGAGAAAGAGAGGTAAGTAACAGAGGGAAGAATAATGGTAACTACAAAAAGAGATAAAAAATGGAAGAATAGTAACAATTACCAAGAAAGAAACAAAGATAATTAATAATGCAATTGGGGCAATTAGTAAAAAGTGTAACAGAGAGGCAATTAGCAATTAAAACAAGGGAGACAAATCCTTAGATAGTTGGCATTAAAAAAAGAAAGAGAAGTTTTTTACTAATAGGTGGAGAAAGTAAGACAAATAGCAAGAGAGAATAATGAAGAGAGTAAAAGAATTACAACCAAGAGAGTTAAAATAGGCAATATGTGGAAAACAGAGAAAGAAACAAAGTTTTTTGCACTAAAAAATGTGTTCACAACCAAGAGAAAGAAAATTAACAATGGGAGAAGGAAGTGTTTCTGATAAGAAATGTAGTCATGGGTTCAACAAAGACAGGCTACTCTTATCATAAATGATTGTATCTCTTTGTTAGACAAAGTGACATGATGGTGAAATAATTGCAATATATAAGTAGTATACACAAATTTATCAGCAGTAGTATTCACACTAAGAGCAATATAGCAAACTTGACATTTGTAAACAATATAGTGGAGACCCATTTATAGAGAAAGAAAACAGCAATTTATAATTAATTTGCATATCTATCATATTTACATATGAGCTTTACCAGAAATGAATTGATAACACACAGCAGAGATTCTCAAAATCTTTTTTGGTGGTGGTATAAAATGTGGCTTACCTTAAAAAGCATATTATAAGGAAGTATTATAACTATTTGGTAAAAGTTAGGGAAAATTATTAGTTTCAATAAATAGTTGAATAATTACATCTATAGATATATTCTTACCGAGATAGGACACATTCAAACTTGGTAGGCCATATACAATACCAGAATCAAAAAGGTAGACCACATACGAACACTCCTTTTTTATCCAGCCTGATTGTTTTGATGTACCTTTTGTGAATAATATGGCATAATATATATGGATACCATACAACAGATCACAGAGAAGTAGTTTTTGTTAATAATTTTATTCAATACATTGTTCTACATTTATTGAGATGAATAAACTTAGATTTTTTTTTAACAAGTAAATCAATTCTGTGAACCGTTTCAGAGTGATCTACACATATGTCATTTTCAGCTGACAGTCTTGCATGAAATTTGGTTTTGATCAGACATTATGAAAAGACTTTGTTTCCAAGACTAAGTGAATAGAAACAATTAAAAAAAAAAAAAAAAGAAGTTCCATGAAACCTCTTTGATCTTTTGAACAGGTGTAAAGATTTATCCCTTGTTTGCCCATTCAGGATTAGGTTTTCAATATTTTCTGAATTCTACTTCAACTCTATACTTCTAATGTCTCTGCCTAACCTTTGAAATTTATACTATTATTTTAATTTCTGATTCATTCCAGAGTCTTTTCCATCTCTTTCACTTCCATTAGCTCTTTGCACTTAAGTGACATTAACACCTTGCTTGGGATGAATTGAAAAAAAAAGAAAACAATAAAAAATGTTTTAGACATAGATGGGTATGATTTTGACATAGAAAAAAGGTCTTTGGTCAATGAGTTATTAAAAGACTATACAAACTCATGTTTTATGACAGAAGAGATGTCAAATTAACATAAAAGGGATTCTGAGAATGAGTTGATAATAAAAGGGACACTACATCAAGCAAATAAACTCTTTCCATTGGGAAGGGAGGAAAGGTTAGGTTTGGAAAACTTCTAATCATAAAAAGAGGTGAAGTAGAAAAATATGAAATGAATAACCCTGGGAATGTGAGAAAAATTCAATAGGTACAAGATTTTATGAGAGGTTTGAGAACTACTAACATAGAGATTTATATTTTAACACCCCTTATAATCATGGAAGAAAACTAATTATTGATTTTTCTATATTGTTTACTTCTTTAGAGTCCCTCCCTTCCCTCTTCTGCCATTCATTTGCACATTAGGTAGCTTCCTTACTGTTTTCCTCTGCCCATCTTGCCTTTAAGATGTCCTGTTAGTGTCAAATTTTCATGGCCTTCTTTTCTCAATATACATCAAAGAAATCAGTTTTCTTTTATTTTATTCTAGCAGTATAGCCCAGCGTTGCTTGGGTATAATGAAAGCTTTAAAACTAATCCATGGTCCTGGAGCTCAGACACTTTGGACGTTGGCATGAAAGACTAAAAAGCAATAGTTGTTTCCAGTTAAATCGAAATCATAGACTGAAAGAAAAATGAATGGATGTAAGTCAAATTTTGATTTCCAGGTATCAATATCAAATAAGTTTTTTCATCGTAAACTGAATTTTGAAGGCTAAATAAGTCCTCTGAGTAAATGGTATCATGGCTGAGACTAAGAACTACAATTATACCTATTTAGAGCCAAACCCAAAGCAAAAACTAAAATAAAAGGGCTGAAAAAAACAAAAAACAAAAACAAAAAACAAACATACAGGCAGATAAACAGATACACACGCAAACATCTTGACTTTTATATATATATTATCAATTTTCTGCACTATTGTAAGAACTGCAACCTTGAAACTTCTGAATATCGTTTCCTATGTCTTTGTCTATAAGTGTATCAAATTTGATTAAAATCAGACCACTCCTATCACCTGATTTTTTCGATTATCGATTTTTATCGGGGGTACCTGGACACAAAACCCAGCTAAGAACACTCGGAGATGCTTATACTACAGCTGTGTAAATTTTCAAGAAAATCGGTTCAGCCGTTTCGGAGTCTATACATAACGGATACACACACACACACACACACACACAGACAAAGATCCATTTATAAATAAGTTTAGATTTAGATTAGATATAATGGACCTTTTTGTTTTCAGTCTTCTTAAAACTTCCTTGTTGATCACATGATTCATCTATGGTATTCTCAGCATCCTGTAAAACATCTTTTTTGCTTCAAGTTTTCTCTTCATTTCTATCCAGTAATCTCCTGTATAGATGTATTGATATTACTTAGCAGTTCAACACTTTTTTCTTTGTTTCTAATGATATTTTCCTGTTTTTTTAGTCCTTTGTTCAATCTTTGGAATAGGAAAAGATGCCTTCCAATGTGCCTTTGGACTTTTGTGTCACATTCTCCAGCCTCTATTAAGACACTTCCCAGATATTTGAATTTCAGTACTTGCTTGATTTTGACATCTCTAATTCATAGGGTTTGCTGGCAATCATACATTGTCTACTTACAATTGATACTTTGTCCTTTCTTCCTACTTTCCTTAACTATTTTGTACTGGCTATCCTATAGTTCTCCTGGTGTATCTTCCATCAACATGGTGTCATTTGTGCAGCTTATTTTGCTAACATTGTGATAACTGATAATTCAACAGTAAAAACCATGTTTCCTGGTACGCATACAAGATTTAAGAGGTCTCTCCGATTTTGGGAGTTCACTATCTCTCATTCTTACAACATCAATTTTTATATATCTATCTTACCATGTTTCTCTATTCAAATTTTTCAATATCAGTTCAGGTCATAGATAATATTTGACTTGAGAATCAAATATAAAAAAAATTAATATCTAATGATGATGTCCCTTTTTCTTATTTCATAGTATTATGCAGTTATTGATGGTATGAACACGACTTGAAATTTATAAATAAAAATAAAGTACAAATAACTTTTGGAGAAGTCAAAGATTGTCAGATACTGCATTTATATTGTGAACAGAACCCAACTTCTAAAATAATGAAAAATCAATGTTTTTTTGATTCTGACAAAAGTTATGGGTAGAATTTTTAATGATGAAGGTTAATGTGTAAAAATTGTCACAAAAAATGATTTTCTGTTTGTTTTTTTTACAAACAGACCAGTTAAGATCATACAATTAAAAAATATATATCCTATAAAAGAACAATGACCATTTCAGTATGCTTTTGTAGCATTATTATTATTATTTCCAAACTTAAGAGCCTCACATGTCTTCTTCATCTTCAGAAAAGTTTCAGCAAGAAACTCAGGTAATGTGTTTGTACTCTGATGATATAATATATGCACTTTAAACTATACAAAAATGCAAATACACATAATCATTTAGACATTTTAAAATAGTGAAAATATTCAAGCTATCAAAATTAAGATTTCCAATACTATAAAATGATCTGATATATTATTATGTAAGCTGATTCGCCTCACTCTAATCAAGCTAGACAGCCGATTCGCCTCATTCTAATCATGCTAGCTAGCCGATTCACCTTGCTCTAATTATGCATGCCAGCCACCTGATTCACCTTGCTCTAATCATGCCTGCCTATTTTAACTATGCCAGTCAATTCTCCTTGCTTTTATCAATGCAGCCAATTCACCTTGATCTTACTATTCAATTCGATTCATTTTGATCTCACAATGCTTACCAATTTGCCATAATCTTACTATGCCATCCAAATACTATATATTATCTTGATCTCTCGATGTCAGTTGATTAACCACATATTTTCTGTTCCATCTGATTCACCTCAATCTTGCTATATCAGCCGATTTATGTTGATCTTACTATTGTCCTGTCAGTTTGGTCTAGTATATACCCACTGCATATCCTAATAGGTGGGCACTTGTAGACAGATGTAAACAACTAATCTATCTACCTGTGTTGTATATCAATAAACAGACAAACACGCATATATATATATAAAAATATATGTATATTTTTTATTAATGACGATGCACCGTGTAGCACAGGGACAGAGAATTTAGAGAGCGCGCTTCTAATGGGGTTGACGGGGGAGTGTCTCTCTTCACCGGCCGATCTCTGCTACTGTCTGTCTCGTCTCTCTCGTCTTCGTCTGTCTGAAATCCGTGCGCCGAGGTCTTTTTATAATCTCCAAACCGGTACTTCCGGATTTTGCCTCGCCCACGCACGCCCACGTAATTCTCAGAGACACCTGTTCTGTCTGCCTCTTGTAGCCATTTCCGCTACTGCCGGAAATAAGGTCAAACAAACATCCGTTCCTTTCAACGACCGGAAAACAACCCCGCTTGCAACAGCCTTCTTCTCGGGTGGGGCCAGATTGTTATATTACACCTGTATACCCAAATGGAAAACAAACCAAAGTTTACCTATAGACACAAGCATAATAAAAATTGATTTCAACATTATATAACCCATTGATGTCCTAAAATTCACAACCCCAAAGCCCATGCATATCTGTTATAACTGTTCTAATCTTAGTTTATGTATATTTTTGTGTGTATCAATCTATCTGTTCTTGCTGATCTAAGGGTCACATGACCCAGTCTGTGAGTTTCAAAGAAAATATATTCACCAATATCTCTTTGTGTTGCTTAGCAACAACCATTTATGCGTAATCGATATTCGGCCCATTTGTCACTGAAAGCGTAAAAGTTAACATAGCTACCTGAACCAAAAATGTAAAAACAGGATAAAATAAATATTTATAAATTTCATAAAAGGCTCTGGGAAATATTTTTTTTTGGTGAATTCACAAGTTATCCTCTCAGATTTGAGTGCTTCTTCGAAAAAAGCTTTTTTTCAGTTATAGTTTGAAACAGAAAAAAAAGTGTTGTCATGATTGTTGACAGGAGTGAAAAAAAAAAAAAAAAAATGGTTTCACAGATACACACATTAAAACCTCATCTCCCATGATTCAATTGAATTTGACACTAAACCAGCAGTTTAGCTAAGAATCTCCCAAGAAGATGTATGGAGACATTGTCCAATCAGCTTTTAATTATGCCCTATGAAAGAACTTATGTTTTGAAGGAATAACAAATAATCAGCTCTGTTACATGTTTCATTCAGTCGTTTTCTAAAACTTGACTTCACCCATTTTTTATTTTGGTTGCCTTGGTTGAAAAGGAGCGCATACCCACACGAATTCAAAGCTTAATAATATAAACATTTGCGTATTTTTACACAACAAATATTTTTCTGTACAATCTTTTTCCTTGTCAATGCATTGAATTTTTCGAATATTAAAACTACATAGATTGACCATTATATTAGTCAGTCAGTTAAGTGCCATACGCGAAACACGCTTGAGCGATCATGTCTCGAAAGAGACATGACTGACTGGGCAGAAGATTTTCCTGCAGTAGGTTGCCATTGCTTTCTGCAGTAGACTGGTTGCCAGCCAAGGCTATAGAACCCACTCTGTTCTGCTATTCAACCCATAACTGGAAGGAAGCGCCAGATTAATACCTTTCCCAAGGGTATTTGCGCGTAAGTGAATGCAATAAATTCAATTGGAATTTGAACTCAGCACCCCAATTTCACATTCCGAGCCGATATCCACTGCACCACAATGCACATCCAAAACTCATGATTACATGTACTTATTAATCAACCCTTTATAGAAACATATGGCTTGTGTTAAATTCACCTGTGGAGCATGGGACCCACTGACTCACCACACTAGATATTACTGAAGTGGTTACTGTATTAAGTAAGTTTTTATAGTGTAGAGGCATTATAAACCAATGAATACAGTAAATCAATAAATCCATAGCTTAATGATGATAAAAAAAAACTTATTTTATGCAACAAACATTTTTCAATTTAATTGCCTACCTTCAATGCAGTTAATTAAGTGATAGCTTTTTTCAAACATGCACACAGACACACACACACACACACACATATATATATAAGAAATAATAACTATATTCGTGTCAAAAAACCTTCCACGGATCTACGAAGAAGGGAAAAAATGGTTTTTAAAGAAAGAGCTAAGTACATGAACATCAGTCAAAAGAGCTCAGACCGAGTCAGCACATAGCTCAATTAGGACTCATTTAAATAAACACAGACACCTACAAAACTCCATCAGCAACTTAATTGTAGAAAATACAACTATTATAGCCTCATCCATATGCTAAAAAAAGAGACTAAAAATAATGGAAGCATTGATGATAAAAAAGAAAAAACCCACACTCAATAACATCAACTATGAACATGGTCACAATGTGCTGACCATGTTTAGAAAATAAAAAACATTTCCATCACTCTTGATACATACATAAAAAAAAAAAATCTACACATTTAGAATTTAAATCCTTGATAATGGCTAAAAGAATATCTGAAAGGGTTTGGACATACAAAAAATTTAGACAATTTTTACACACCTTACATCCAGAAAAGAAAAAAAACTTATACAATTATAAGAAAAACTAAATAAAAAGCTCAAATGCAGTACCCGGTCTGCCATCTTTAATGAAACTTGTATAAAAGCGAGATTGCTGCCAAAATACACAATTTTATATATAACTCAGAATTCAAATAAATTAATAGAAATATTTTATTATATTTGTAGTTATTGCTCTTAATTAACTTAATACTGAGATCTTTATTTGCAAAGACTGATTACCTTGGATGGATTGTCTTCTGGAAATTGCTCAAGTGGATTGCAATTTGGAGCAAAATAAGTTTTTTTTATTGTTAGTTTTCAATAACTTCTACATCTTTAAACTGCTCAGCACTCTTTGCAAGTGTTTGATTTTTTCATTTATTACAGATCACATGTTTTATTTAAAAAAGGAAAATTAATTAAAAAAATTTGTTTGTGCATATATATTTTAAAAAATCATAAGGAACTTCTTGATTTGAAAGACTTATTTCATTCCAGTTCTGCCACCCATTCCACTACCATGTCGTGAATGACCACAAATCAATCTGTTGATTCATTAGGCCAAAATTCTTCCAAAATGGTGTGAGAAGTTGCCAACTATACTAGCCGAACAAAAAGAAGAAAACAATTTTTAAAAAATTACTTTATTTTACTCGGACAAATTCAGCTTCTGATCTGAGCAGAGCTTGCCTGTTGGTTCTGTATAAGGATACACTACTTCTTATTTGATATGGCCTGTGCATTGTGATGCAGTGGATATCAATTCAGAACAAGAAATCCGGGTGCTGAGTTCGAATTCCAGTGGAATTCCTTACAGTCACTTACATGCAAATACCCTTGGGAAAGATATTAATCTGTCTTTTCCCTCTAGTAATGGGTTAAATAACAGGACAGATTGGGTTCTATAGCCTTAGCTAGCAACCAGTCTACCACAGAAAGTAATGGCAACCAACTGTGGGATAATCTTCTGCCCAGTCAGTTATGTCTCTTTTGAAACATAATTGCTCAAGTGTGTATCACATATGACACTTAAGTGACTGATTTTATTTTTTGTTAAGTTCCTTCAAAGACATCTAAGTTTATTTTTTATTTTATTTTCTCTCATATAACATAATTCAGATCCAAAACAGTCATTCGCAACAAATTAGTACTAACTTTAACCCAACTCTCCAAAGGACACACGTACATATTCAATTAAAAAGAAACTGAATCTTTCTACTCCATGCTGTACAGTGCCAAGGCTCATTGCAAGTCAAAAGAAATTGGAATTATCATAGAAGACCTGAATGCCAAAGTTGGCAAAGAGAGAGGAGAAACAGTTGGCAATTTTGAGCTGGGAAACCACAATGACCAAGAGAAATAGGTCCAATGGTACACAGTGAATGACTAGGTAATAATCAACATCCTAGTTTCAAGAATACCCAAGATGATTATGAACATGGAGAAACCCAGGAGGAGAAAAGAAAAAGCAAATCAACTTTATGAATGAAATCTCTAACAGTAACAGTATAAACTTAAGCATATCAATTTTCATAGCACAACCTAAGAAGCCAGCTGCAAAGGAATGTAATCTCCATCAAACTGTCAGCTTAATGAACCACATAACAAAACTCATCATCTGGATTCTGAATTGACCTAGAGATATGACAAGAACAGTTTGGGTTCATCAAAAATACCAGAACAAGCAACACGATATTCATGCTCAGAATATTATCAGAAAGAGCAATATAAATGAAGAAGGACATTTACCTGTGTTTTATAACTTATGCAAAGACGTTTGACAAAGTACGCTACAAAGACTTGTTTTAGATCCTCAGCAACCTGGAGATATTCAGGAAAGACATTGCAGTTATCAAGAATCTATACTGGCAGCAAACCACCTGCATATGAACAGGGAATGTATTCAGCATATATAGGAAAATAGAAAAGGGTGTAAAACAAGGATATGTCTTCTCACTGGATCTATTCAATATGTACAGCGAAGCAATTCTGAGAGAGTTAGTAGTTCTGCTAGGATTCGTTGTTGGCAATCAAAATCATAACAATAGAAGATACACAGATGATACAGTGCTGATAGCAGACACAGAAAAGAAAATGCAGAACCTCCCACAGAAGGTAGCAAGAGAAAGCGAGAAGAAAGGACTGAACATAAACTTCAAGAAAACAGAATATATGGGTCTCAGTAAAAAGAAAACCCCAAAATGCCAACTAAAGTTTGGAGAAACTGAAATAAAACAAGTAAAGAAATTTAAATACCTGAAAAGTGTTCTGACAGAAGATGGAAAGTGCAACACTGAGATCCAAATGCACATTGGCATGGCCAAGGACACATTTCAAAAGCTAAGTGAAGTGTTGAGAGTCGGGAAGATTTGATTGAAAACAAAGAAATGAATACTGGATTGTTACATGATATCTGCCCTTCTATATGGCAGCAAATGTTGGACAATCTCAGCAAAGAAGAAGGAGAGACTCGAAGCAACAGAAATGTGGTTCTACAGAAGGATGCTGAGGATTCCATGGACCAAATATGTAAGCAACAATGAGGTTTTGGAGAGGATTCAAACAAAAAAAGGAAACTTATACTTGGCATCAAGAAGTGACAGTTAAGATTTCTGGGACACGTAATGTGAAAGAAAGGCTTGGAGAATTTAATACTCATAGGGCAGAAAGAGGGAAAGAAAGACAGAGGAAAGCAGCATAACATACTTGAGCTTGAGCAAGTGGATGACAGATTAGAGTTTGGGAGAGAGATACCAAAAGGAAAAATATTAAGAGAGACAAGGGAGGGGGGCAAGTGGAAGTTCATGATCGCCTATGTCCTGAAAGGACATGGCACATAAAGAAGAATTTACTGTAATATAGAACTAAATCATTTTAAAAATTAACCTAAACTTATTTATAGAATTATTTTTAAAAAGTGCAAAGTCATTAAAAAGTTAAATAAAAAAACATGATCTGTATGTAAATAACTAATTCATAAAAAAATCTGCTGAAGATGGACATAAAAAGGCATCTATGAAAAATAACCATTGATTTCACAATTTAATAAACTCAAATTGTATGGCTTGAAAAAGTGTCCTGTCTATTTGTGATTACCTTAGATTTTCAAGAGCATTACTAGATTTGCTACACAAATCTCTCAAAGTGTACAGTTTTGTTATTTTTCTGCCAAAACAGGTTGTTTTCACTTTCCAACCTCTGCTGGAATCCACATGTGAAGATATTCTTCTCCTTTCTCTCATATTAGTTCAGTGATTTTTAATTACAAATGCCAGTGTGATGCTGAATATATTGGCAAAACTAATCAGAGGTTGAAGGCTGGGATTGATCAGTATACACCAGCTAAGATCTGATGAGGGCAGTATAAAAAGTTAATGCTTCCAGTTCTGTGATTACATGAATAATTTGACACATGTCCCATCTTTTATCAAGAACATTTCCACAGTTATCAACAAAGCACCTTTGGATTACCATCTGACACCATTTACATTAAGTCTGACAGCCATCCCTTTGTAAATAGAAGGAATATTTATTGGGTCTAAATTTAATCTGTTTGTGACTGATACTGTTGAATCTCTGCTTGTATTTTCCCCTTCTTTTTTAGTCATTGTGCACATATTTATGTTTTGATCTCAGTTGAGCTTTGAAGAGTGAGCAGTCATAACTGATTAGCCCATTTTTGTTATTTTTTTTGTTATGTTTTTTTATCCACCATTTCATGGTAATTCTTTTTATCCTTGATATTCCTCCCACTTCTTTGTATAAATTTATATATACTGTTTTAAAGCCCTAATAAAATTTTTACCCTCCAGATTATTTGCTTATATTAGATCATAGACAAGTATTAAGTTCTTTTGAATGCAAACAATTGGTAAACCACACCAATTTCCACATGCTTCTAAAATCAGCATGCAAAATCTTTGCTTTTATCTGTTGGCCAACATTAAACTCTCAAATTATATGCAACAATGTGGGTAAAAAGAAGGCTCTACAAAGGAAATATAACTATGTGGGTTTATAAATCCTTTAAAAAAAAAAAAAAACTTTCGTTGAACTGACTATGTTAAATCAAACGTGAAGTGGTGCTGAAAATTTACAGAGGAGACCCACTTTTCAAAATCTAATCAAATAACCAAACATCAAATATATCTTTAAATCACTTTTTAGACAGGCTGAGAACTTTTCATTAGCCTATCATAAACATAGGTAATTGTTATATCATGATTAACTTACATCTACCACAACAATCAAGTGAGAAATAGCAACTTTGATGGAATCTATAATTATCTAGATTTTCAGAGGTGAACTGGTAAGCAGAACTAATGTCAATATAGTATGCTTATCTCTTCTCAATCTGTACATTCCTTATCCAACCCAAGACCAATGGATACTGCACACTTTGAAGGCTATCACCTCACTTTTCATAAAGCAAATATAAGATGGGGTCAATTCTGGCAAGTTGAGACATTTATCAAAGAAATATCTTGAGAAATATTTGTTTAATTAAATCTAGTTTCTCACACTTCTAATGCGTCAAAGATACGAAATGTGCATAATTCAAGGTTCAGATAAAGTTTATTGAATTATTATTGAACTTCTGTTTGTCTGGCCACATCAATACTCTTAATATTAATCTATTGAATTTAACCATTTAGTACATATTTGTGAATGCATAGCTGGGTGGTTAGAACATTAGCATTCAAACCCTGAAATCCAGGTTCAAATTTTACAAGGGTTGATTTTTCTTGTATGATATCAATGTGGGGAAACAATCTCCAGTATACAGAAGCATTGGGTAGTGTTTGAAAAACAAAAAACATGCCACAGGTTGATTTAAACCCTGTGAGTGAAATTGGGTAGAAAAAATCTGTTTAGAAACTGTTAACTATTGTGCTAGCATGAAATCACATGTCACCATGAGTTGTGCAAACTGGTCTTGTTCAAACTGGCAATCATACCATATCATGTGCTCTATCCTAGAAATTGTAAATAAAGTCCACAAAGCATAGTTGCAGAATAAACAACAGAGTGTGAAACAAATACAAATGTGTCTGAGCAGGCAACTACAACAGGGATTAGTTAACCACCTTAGCAAATAAGCATACTCAAAAACCAATGATCAGTCATACATATTTAATAGTTTTTTCATTTAATTTTCTTCCTAACAGTCTTAAATCAGTAAAGATATAAGATGTGCATTATTTGAAGGTCAGATCAATTATCATTATGAGCGGGCTCATGCTGTCAAAAATGAAGGCAAAATATTTATATCAATATACCACCAAAAAAGATGGCAATATATATATTGATCTACCTACTATTGAGTACCATACATTAAGACATAAGAAAAAAATAATCCAAAGTTAAGTGTGACAGGAGGGTATATATATATATATATATATATATACACACACACAAATAAATGCACAATGGTCTTTATTATAATAGAGAAGATTATTATTATGTGACTATTAGTTCAGTCAAATAGATGATTAAGTACAATTTTAGAATGAAGACTACAATAAAAAACAATGTGCAAACAAATTCATGGACTATATTTTTAAAAACTAAATTTTGGGCTAACATTCCTCTCCTGAATGCTGTGTCCCTTCAAGAAATAGGTGATCATGCCTGTCCACAACTTCCTGTCTTTCGTGGCTTTTATTAAGGCTCGTCTTTCTGCTATTTCACCTCCCTAGTCTGCCAACCAATTACACAAGCTTGTTAGGTAGGTTATTTACTGCTTTACCAGATCTCTTTTGCTTTTAATGTCCTGTGAGTGTCAAATTTTACAAGCCTTCTTTTCTTATTATGTGCCACATTTGAACTTCTGATAAAGCCAAGCTCTTTGTGTAATCCCACAACCAAGAAATACTGCACTCTAGAAAAACAAATTTTAATTTCTTATGTATTTAGGTTTGGTGAATTCTAGCAACATTCAGTCAGTTACATGATACACAATTTGAGCGATCAAGTCTCAAAAGGGACATGACTGACTGGGCAGAAGATTATCCCATCAGTAGGTTACCATTGCTTTCTGCGGTAAATTGGTTGCCAGCCAAGGCTATAGAACCCAATCTGTCCTGTTATCTAATCCATAACTGGAGGGAAAAGACGGATTAGTACCTTTCCCAAAGGTATTTGCTTGTAAGTGAATGCAAGAAATTCAACTGGAATTCAAACTTGGTCCTCTCGATTTCTCATTCCAAGCTGATATCCATTGCACAAGGAAACCTTAGGAACTTCTACAGAAATTAGAAAAGTTAGAAAAGAAAGTTAGAAGAAAGGACTAAACATCAATTGTAAGATCAGAGAATATATGGTTGTCAGCAAAAGGAACATCTCAAGAGACAAACTACAAATTTGAGATACTAAGATCAAATAATTACAAAAATTTAAATATCTAGATAGTGTTTTAACAGAGGACAGAAACTGCCACATTGAAATTTGAAGGTGCATTGGCTTAACAAAAGATGCCTTCTAAAAACAAAACAAAATACTAAGAAATAAGAAAATATCATTCAAAACTAAGAAAAGTGTACTGAACTATTATGTAACATCAGTCCTGCCATATGTTAATGAATGCTGGACAATCTCCTCACAAATAAAAAGACTTGAGACAAAAAAAAATGTGGTTCTACAGAAGGTTGATGAAAATATCATGTACTGAATATGTGAGCCACAAGAAAAATTTAAGGAAAATAGAAACAAAAAGGATGCCTACAGTAAGAATCAGAAAGAAAGAGTTAAAATTTATAAGGTACTTAAGAAGGAAAGAGGACTTAGAAAATTTGACACACACAAGGCATATACAGGTTGTCCCACTGTGGTATTTTATACAAATTAGCTTAGTTTTATTTAAGTGCTAAGCTGAAAACTGTCAGCACTCCATTACATTATGCATAACGGTGTACTATGTATCGAGTACTGAAACTACAAGATCTACCAGACATAACAAATGACATCGCTGATAGAATGCTTGGGTCCCATGGACAATCCTGAACATGTTGAGATTTGGATAAAAGCTTTTGTGGCTACAGCAAGAGTGTGTAACATTAAAGACTCAAGAATGGAGGGTGAACAAAACCAAATAATGGATTTGTTTATAGCTTCTGTGAGGTGTGAGGCATTAAAGAAAATATCCACAGAAATTAGAACAGATGTTTTTTGAGGAACTTGTCAGGATAAAGAAAAAGGAAACATTAGGCTAAAACGAACACTAGTCATTGCTGAAAAGACTAAATATTTAGAAGCCAGGCAGCAGCCGGAAGAATCTATTCTGCAGTACATACACAGATCAAGGAACAGGCAAAGCACCGTGAATTTAAAAAATTTGGAACTCAAAGCATGTCACTTAAAAATTAGTTGATTCTGTTACAAACAATTGAAGGACTTAATGAACTGCAGCCTAAACAAAAAAGTACTGGAATGCATGCAAGTTGGCCCTATGAATTTACAAGCATGGACTATTTACAGCAGCTGGAGCAAATCGGAGTTTTTAACCAGCCAAGAGAACAGTTAGCGTCATACAAGTTGAACATAACCAAAGCCAAAGTGAAGTGCAGTTATTGTGGAACGGCGCATGAAAAGAATAAATTCAAGTGTTCAGTGCTGGGGAAACTGTTTTAAATGCAAAAAAATTACTTATTTGAAGACCATTTGCAGAAGTGGAAAACATGTAGAAAAAGTGAGAGTAATAATCTCCCCCCACCACCACTCCGAAGAACAGCAGGAAGCCAGTACATTTGTGGTAAATATGCAAAAGAATGGTAGAGATAACATGAAAATAAATGGCCATATATTTAGTATGCAAGTTAACAAAGGGTAGCAAGATAACTAATTCCAAGAAAGTTTTGGATCATCTAAACTGACCAAAGTTAAAAGAAAACAGGTTTAAGTTAAAACAATTTGATGGAACAACAATAATGATGTTGGGTACCTTCTGTGGCACCTTTGAAACAGACACTCAGCTCGAGGTTATTCAAATCATGGCATTAGCATGCAAGAAGGGTCATTGATTGTTAGGTATTGACATAGCAAAAGTAGATACAGCCAAATTAATAAAAATTCATGGAAGAATAAGACAGTAACCTAGGACTTCTAAAAGGATACAAAGCAAGTATTCGATCAAAAGAAAATTCATCATCATCATCATCCTGTGGCCTCGGCCAAGATAGAACTCACTACACCCTTCCAGTATTCCCTATTTGTCATAGCTCCTGTAAGGTCTTCCTTGGCGATAGATGTATCTCTATGTATCCTGTCTGGAAAGGTTAACTTATGAGATCAATTGTGAGATGATGGGTGCCTCCATAATACAAACAATGAAACAAGTTCATCTGTGGTACATGCACAATACCCAGCAAACTGGATACATCTCTTTTGAACTAAGGTTGATACTCTTGGTAGGTCTCCATATATCATTTCTAGAGTTGGATGGTTTCACCATAAAAGATCAAGTACTCTTCTGAGAAGATGAGTATAAAAGAAAATTACTACCCTAAATACATTCAAGTTAGAAAAGTATCAGTACATATATTGCCTTTAGTGGTAGCCAAGTTAAACTGCATGATCAAGCAAGACATTCTTGAAAAAGTTATACATGGTGAAAGTAAGTGGGTCTAACATAGCAATAAAAAATGGCTGATGGAGATTTGTGAATATGCAGTGACTATAACATTGAAGTAAATCATCAGATATGCATGGACTCATTTCCATTACCAAGCATCAAAACAGCAAGCTATGAACTGGCAAACATGGAATATTTTGCAAAAACTGACTTGAGATCTGCCTACAACTAAATTCACATTGATGAAAAATTTAAAGATGCCACAATCAACATATCAGACACATATCTGTTAAAGTGGACTCGCTTACCATTTGAAATTAAAACATTTTCATATATTTCAAAGAGTAATCGAAAAACTTTTGTTAGGCAAGGTAACTAATATGATTATTTACAAGGATGGTATAGGGGTAGAAGCAAAGACCAAACAAGAGTTAAAACAAAAAGTAAATAAAATATTATGGTGATTGAAAAAGGCTGGATTAATTTAAACTTATTTATAAATGGAACTTTGTATATGTGTGTGTCCATTACCTATAGACTCCGAAATGGCTGAACTAATTTTCTTGAAAATTTACACATTTGTACTATAAGTATCTGCAAGTGTTCTTAGCTAAGTTTTGTGTCAAGGTACTCCCGATAAATATCGAAAATCGATAAAAATCGAGTTATAGAAGGAGTCGTTCGATTTTAATCAAATTTGATACACTCATAGACAAAGACATAAGAAACGATATTCAGAAGTTTCAAGGTTGCAGTTCTTACAATAATGCAGAAAATCAATAATATATATATATATATATATATATATATATAAAAGGCAAGATGTTTGTGTGTGTATCTGTTTATCTGCCTGTATGTCTGTATTTTTTCAGCCCTTTTATTTTAGTTTCGGGTTTGGCTCTAAGTAGGTATAATTTTAGTTCTTAGTCTCAGCCATGATACCATTTACTCAGTGGACTTATTTAATCTTCAAAATTCAGTTTACAATGAAAAAAAAACTTATTTTATATCGATACCAGGAAATCAAAATTTGACTTACATCCATTCATTTTTTTCTTTCAGTCTACAGTTTCACTTTAACTGGAAACAACTATTGTTTTTTAGTCCTTCGTGCCAACGTCTAAAGAGTCTGAGCTCCAGGATCATGGATTAGTTTTAAAGCTTTCATTACACCCGAGCAACGCCAGGCTATACTGCTAGTCATTAATAGAGACAAATGTAACTGATTGCAAGCATCTGGCATATTTGGGCTACAAAATATTGAAGACCAGTATAACATCTGATGAAAGGTTAACAAAAATATATTACAGAGGTAGTGATCCCAACCAATAAAAAGGAATTGGAATTCATTTTAGGGTTGATAAATTTTTACAGTAGACACATCTCATAAAATAGTGAACTAATTGAACTATTGTCAGATTCGTGTAAAGAGAACAGTTTGAATGGGCACAAAGATGAAATTACGCTTTTATGATACTGATATATCCCCGGAAAGAAATATCAGGGGAAAGAATAGTGTAAGAATAATACTAAACACTAAAGATAGATTAGAAGAGATTTATTATACAACAGTACAATAAACCAGTAGATGTACAAGAACAATCAACAAATAATAACAGGAATAACGATCAAATAGAAAATGTCTCCGCCTATGACGTATATGTGCGTCTAGTGATGTATGCTTCCATCTAGTGACGTATACTCCTAGTCACAGTCTTTTATAGACTAGACCATATCCATTACGGGGTAGGATAGGATGTTCCTCTACAACAGATACTAAAAGCAATTATGAAAAAGAAACCTATAACAAGGGTGTTTGATCCTAAGAAAGACATAATGTTGACCACAGATGCAAGTGAGAAAGCGATTGCTACTATCCTATCACAGGAAGATTATCTAATAATGTATTTATCTAAGAGATTGACAACGGCAGAGATAAATTACTCAAACATTGAAAAGGAGGCTTTAGCAATTCTTTGGAGCATGGAGAGGGCACAAAATTATTTACCAAGCAAGTAATTTCTATTAAAGTTGAACCACAAGATGTTGGAATTTATTTTTAACCCAAGAAAGGAGTTGCCGAAGGTTGCGTCATTGAGAATTTTACACTGGGCCATTAAAATCGTGGCATTTGATTTTGACATTGTATATGTTAAGGGAAATATCATCCATCATCTAGATGCTTTGTTGAGATTACAGTTTGTAAAAGGAAGAGATGATGAACATGGAACTGAGGATGACAATAATTTAATGGATAGAAACAGATGTACTTCCAGTCAACAGGTTAAAAAATGAGGACGAGCAAGATCTAGTATTGAGCAAAATAAATGAAAGAATAGGGAATTATAAGTGGAACAATTGTACAATAGCAAAGTGGCCATTTAAGAAGATATGGCATAAGTTAACAGTTGAAAATGGAATTATATGCAACAGTGAAGTGATAGTAGCTCCGCGGACGCATTGAGAGGGGTACACAATGACGTACATTGCAGCGTCACAGTGACATGCAGAAGATTAAAATTACAAGCATGGTAGCCAGGTTATGCAAAGGATATTGAAGAATTTATTAATAAATGTCCAAAATACAATGAAATTAGAAGATTCAGGCAAAAAAAGAGCTTTATTCATGGCCTAAAGAAGCACAGCAATGGTTTAGAATACATATGGACCACATACACCTCACTAGCATAGGATCATTTCTTATAATGGTGGATGCATATTCTGGTTGGCTTGAAGTCCTCAGTCAAACAGGTTTTGAGAGATGTGTTTTCAAGGAATGTAGTACCTTAAACATTAGTGTCAGATAATGCTCCTGAATTTCGGGATGAAAATTTGTGTACATGGTTGAGGTGGATAGGCTGTGTGCCATATAAAACTCCTTTGTACTGTCCTCAATTCAACGGAATCACAGAGCAAATGGTACAAACAGTTAAAATGACATTGAAGGCATTCTTGCCTGTCACTGAAAACATTAATGTGTTTCTAGCTAAAATGCTTTTCAGTTATAGGTCAATACCACACGAGAGGAAGTTGAGCATATCAGCCCTCATGAGTAGACAGATAAGAGCTTCCATTACTATGTCTTTCACCACAAGGGTACAAGAAAGACAAAAATGCAAATCCTGAAGACGTGAACTTCCTTTTGTAGAGAGGCAATAACACGGCTTTGATCAAGAAGAAGGAGCAGTATGTTTTGGCTCATGCAGATCAATTTAGGAAAAGAATTGTGTCAGACAATGTGGAAATGGAAGAACAAAATCAGAAAGAGGTAGGTAACTACAACGAGGAGGCAGAGCAGAGAACAGAAACACAGGGACAAAGGAGAAAGCTACAGTGATGAGGATGAACAAAAAATGCACATAAGAGGAGAAGAAAAAACTGATGAAGAAAGACCAAGGTTGCCAATAAAAAGGAGAAGAGAGGACCAAAAGCAAGAACTATATAAATCAAGAGTGGTTAGACATAGTGAAAGAAAAAACAAGGATATACATCCACTCCGATTTAGGGAGTGTGTAGTATCCTATGCCAATTAGCTAAGTTGTATTTAAGTGCTAAGTCGATAACTGTTGGCACTCCATTACATCATGCATAACAGTGTACCATATATCAAATATTGAAACTGTGAGATATACCAGACATAACACACATAATGCTGCAACATTTTAAATGTAAGTATCTTGGATTATGAAAATGACAGATTACCAAATAACTAATATACAAGAGTTCAACATATTATCTAAAATTTGAAGATTACATCCCTGAGATGGTCACCACGACTAAGAGAACAAGCATGAACTCACTCACTCAGCATAGCATATCAACTGGGTTTGCCTTCAACAAAAGAGAAGTATAACCCGGATATAAGATACCCTGATATAAGATAGATTTTATCCGGTTCCAAATTAGAGCCTGTGGTAATGTATATAAAATTGACCAAACCCGGATAGAAGAGAACCTTTATCCAGTCCCGACAACTCTCTTATATCAGGGTTACACTGTATTAAGTGCCTGTAAGAATTAGTAAAATCTTAGATAATATATTGATCTCTTCTATATCAGTTATGTAATAAAAATAATTGCTCTATTTCATTTTTATAGCCCAAAATACTTGCTATGTCCCATTATTATAGGCGGTGCAAAACCTACCTAAAGAGCGTGTTTAAAGAGTTAGCAAAACAGAGATTGAGAAAGATAGCAGAAAGACAAACTCCAAAAGAAAAGAAGTTGTAGAGAGTCATGATTACTCATATCCTGAAGAGACACAGCACATAGAACAAAAATGAATTCTAGTCAGCTAGTTGAAACTTTTATCAAAGAATTTGATATGATTAACATTAAATACTTCACAGTTCTTATGCATTAAAAATATGGGATGTGCATCATTAGTGAGTCTAACATATACTGTAGAATTACTATAACATGACCTCTGATTTGTTTTTTTAATAATTGTTTCACCTGCAACCGAGTAGTAATGCCACTAGTGCACAGTGGGGCTACAGTGAAAGGAAAAGGAAGAGAAAAAAAGGAAGATAGTACGGGGATGTTGAAGAAAGGACAAGAGAAAAATGAAAGTCAAGGAGATAGAAGATGGCAATTGGCGTTGCATTTTTAGAGATTGTAGTTATCAGGGAAGTAAGTATGTGGAAGGAAGTTCTACAGGCAAGAAGTGTGAGAAAAGAAACTTCTAGTGTAGAAGTGATGATTAAGTGTGCCAAAAAATAGGTGGCATTGTTTTGTTGATTTTGGGTGGAATTGATGAAAGTAGTAAGAAAATTTGAAGTCAGAATAACTTTTATTAGCAATTCTGATGAAACAAGAAGCCACTTTTTTTTTACTACAATAATTTGGGTGTTCAGTAATACCAACTTTACAAGAACTTATAAATACAAAAAATGTACTTTTATAATACAGCAGACAAGTTTTATTGTATTGTTTCCTTACTGACCAGAATAAAATAAAAGTCATGGCGGAAGTTGGCATTTCAATTGAACTTTGTGTTGAATACTAGAAATGGACATTTTGGTTTAACATAAGAACATTGGAAGGCCAAGTTCTTATTCTTAAAAAGGAACATTTTTTTTTTGTTCTGGAAATAAATACATTCTTGTACCAAATTGCTGCTATAGGTTTTTTTCATATCTTATTTCATTTTGGTACATTATATAGAATCTCTTGAGAAGTCAGCAAGCAGTGTTTACTGTAAAGATTTATATTATATATATATATATATATATATATATCAATACGTGTTATGTGTTATAGTTTGTAAAATATTATATTGTCTGATTTCTTTTACAAGGCATTTATAGATATTGTTGTTTTTTTTAAGAATTAACACAAGATGAGCCTAAGCAACATTTATATGATACATTAATTTATCTCAGACTAGTATCCTCATTATCATCCCTCCAGAAATTCAAATAGTATCCTCATCTTAGTTATTATATGGTCTTCTGTAAATGTCTTGTGGTTGTTAAGATTTCTGGAATTTCAAATAAAATACTTTATTTAATGCATGGAGGTAGATTCTTTTAATCTGTGCACTGGATATCTTCCAGCATGATTAGTAGAATGAGAACACTTTTTCCTTGTGGATTGAATAAAGTATTCTGTCCTAAATTCTTGGATTTTTTTTTGGTTGTTTTGTTTTTATGTCATATCAACCTCGGCGGGTCATTTATTGCCAACTAAATTTTATTTATTGCTGGTAATACCTTTTTCTTTCAACAATTTATTGTTGTTTTTATATAAGTTTTGTGTCTAGTAATACTTTTTCTTTTCGAGTATCAAGATTCATTGGGATTTGTTTTTAAGAGCAGGGTCCCCAAGTCCTACCCTTGTTATTTAACCCATAACTGGAGGGAAGGGACAAATTAATACCTTTCCCAAGGGTACCAGTGCTTGAGTGAATGCAGGGTATTCAACTGGAATTTGAACTCGGCTCACCAATTTCTCTTTCCAAGCCAATATCCACTGCACCACAATGCACATCCGTCACTAAATGCTTATGGCACCTGGTATTCCCAAGCGGTCACCCATCTAAGTACTGACCAGGCTCAATGTTGCTTAACTTCGGTGATCAAGCGAGAACCGGTGTATTTAACGTGATATGGCCGTAAGCCTTAAATTCTTGGAAGTTTACCAACTATAACAGACACCAGAAGAAGGCCAGAAGGTTGGGTCACTGTCTCGGGCTAGGATGTTTTTTCTGCCTGAATCCATCCTGCATATATACAAATCAACCATTCGTCCGTGCATGAAATACTGCTGCCATATATGGTCAGGCGCCCCTACCGTTCATCTCAGTGTTCTTGACAGGCTCCAAAGAAGAATCAGTAATGTGATAGGTACTGACTTGGCGGCTCAACTACAGCCACTTCCACACCGATGAAATGTGGCCTCCCTTTGTCTGTTCTATAAATACTTTCATGGCTTCTGCTCAAACAAACTTAAGTCACTAGTGCCTCCTCAACAGGAGTTTACTCGTGCAACCAGATTGGCAACTGGGTCCCACCCATTCACAGTTAGGTTAGCCAAATGCTGGCGACAATTCTACTCCTGCAGCTTCTTCTCTCGCACTTCCCGCCTGTGGAACTTGCTCTCATATTCTTGCTTTCCTGACGGCAACAACCTCCAGGAATTTAAATGCAATGTCAATACTCATCTATTAACCACTTGACTCTAGTTCTTTCCCCACCCCATATATCCTTTCCTTTCTCTCCACCTTTGAAACTGTCATCACACCTGCATTCTCATCCTTCTATTGCTCCTTTCTAACTGGTTCATCTTCCTCTTCACTCTCTTCTAATTAATCTTTTTATGCTTGTAAAAAAGTCTTCTAGAACAACCAGCCAGTAATCAACTAGAATAGAAGTTGGGTTTGACTGACCAAAAAAAAAAAAAACCCCCAGGGCAAATTGGTAGGTGGTTTAAATAATAACCTGGGAAATCCCATTCTGTTACAGGCAAGTCCATTCTATAAGTATTGATTGGCTGACAATTTCAGTATGTGTATTGAGCTCGAACAGGACCTACCATAACCATTCACATTGTAGCAAACCACCTACTTTCCTTCCATATACCATCAGTGAAAAGCAAGTTCCACTCAAACAGCTGCTCTGTGGAACATTGTTTCTCTGATCATAACAATCTTAATCTATTCAAGTCTAGTTAAGCATTCTCTTCCCCTCCCGTCTATATAAACTACTTCTTAATAATACCCTCTACCTTGAGTGGCCCAAATGCTTGTACAGGTTCAACCTTACTGTATCCTCTTGATATGCTTCTATATATTTACAAAACTTAAAAGGTCATGCTGTCAATGTTTTGAAGACACCATGAAATACTTGTTTCAAGCATTTGTGCTATAAACAAATGAGCCTATTTGGATATTTACAAATAAGTATAGACATATTTTAGCATGCAATATGACATGTTTGTGACTTATTTTTGTTGTGTATTAGCTTTGTATATACTGTAGAGTATCCACTGAGTACCTAGTCAAAACCAAAATGGCAGGACCCAAGAAAAATCACCAGCAGCTTTATAGTCATTTATTACCAGTAAAAATAATTTTCTATTTTTCCCCAGCATAGGTCAGCACAGCTATGCAATAATGCTATAGCAATCTACATTTCTTCTGCCTGTTGCTAATAGAGAGAAGGTATGGTAGATCATCATCACAGCAGTCAAAGTTCAAGAAAGATGAGTGTGTTAAGCAATCAACATTTCTGGGCATGCACCTGATTTTTCAAGTCAATGTCAGAATGAAGTTGAAAATTGAGCGAGAAACACCCATTTTGGGGTCAGGAAAGAACATCTTTCTGTTTTTCCTGGCTTGCCTTAAGGCACTGCTATGACACAAAAGTTGAGTAACAAATAGCCCATCATGGGAAAAAAATTTCAAGATTAAGAGCTTATGAAAAGTGAAAACTAACAGTCAAAAACAAAATTACGAAATGGCGACCAAGACAATCTTTTTCTTAATCTGACCATCAACTTGAGAAAGTAAAAATATTACATTAGGAGCTTATCATATTTAAAACAACTACTTTGCAGCTGAGGCTGGATTAGCCAAGAAGCAAAGATTATCCAAAGAGAATAACTGAAAGTAATGTTGGGAAGAAATAATCCCTTGTCACATCAACTTTCAAAAATCTGATTGCATCATATTTCTTAGTATGAGTACCTACTTGATAATGTTGATTCAAAGTATAGATCAACTTCCAGTATGCCTTTTCAAGCAAATGATAACATAACCCATTACTGACCAAGACTGACAAATATGAGCCATCAGAATTCTGAAATATTATTAATCTAAACTTATTTATAAATGGAACTTTGTCTGTGCGTGTGTATGTGTGTGTGTGTCTGCGTGTGTGTATCCATTACCTATAGACTCCGAAACAGCTGAACCGATTTTCTTGAAAATTTACACAGTTGTACTCTAAGCATCTGCAAGTGTTCTTAGCTAGGTTTTGTGTTGAGGTACTCCCAATAAATATCGAAAATCAATAATCAAAAAAATCGGGTTATAGGAGTGGTCCGATTTTAATCAAATTTGATACACTCATAGACAAAGACACAAGAAACAATATTCAGAAGTTTCAAGGTTGCAGTTCTTACCATAGTGCAGAAAATTGATAATAATGGATATTTATAAAAAATTATGTACATGTTCTAAAATATAATTTATAATTAATATTCAAAGCTCTATATATTATATATCAAGCACTGTTTTAAATTAATGTTTTGGACGTTGAAAATACTCTTTCTCCGTTCTACATACAATCGTATATATATATATATATATATATATATATATATATATATATATATAAAAGGCAAGATGTCTGTGTGTGTGTGTCTGTTTATCTGTCTGTATGTCCTTTATACAAATCCACAATTTTTATCCGATTCTCACCAAACTTCACACAAATATTCTTTAGGCAGAGTCTGAGTTCCAAGACCATGGATTAGTTTTAAAGCTTTCATTACAGCTGAGCAATGTTGGGGTTTTCTGCTCGTGTTTTATAGTATCTTCCTTAACATCATGCAAATAACAGTATGTACTGAATTAAGAGCCTTGTTGGTAGTTCACCTATTAAATTTCAGGTATTTTACAAGTCGTTCTCTATGTACTGCCTTTTCAATCTGTTTTAATACTTATTTAGTAACCAGTGGATATTCTTATTATTCTACAAATTATTATAATGAATTCTTCTTCTATGTGCCCTGTCCCTTCAGGACATAGGTGATCATGGATCTCCACATCTCCCTATCCCTTGTGGCTCTTAGTATGTTTGCTCCTGTTGCTCCTGGCAACCCCCGTTCCGTCATCCACCTGATCAGACTCTGCAGATATGTTATCCGCTGCCTTCCTCTGTCTCTCCTTCCTTCTATCTGACCAGTCAGTATCAGGTTCTCCAGGCTCTCCTTCCTCATTGCATGTCCTAGGAACTTCAGTTGTCTCTTCCTGATGCTCAGCATCAATTTCCTTTTTGTTGCCATTCTTTCTAACACTTTGTCGTTGCTTGTATGCTCAGTCCACGATATCCGTAGCATCCTTCTGTAGAACCACATTTCGGCCGCTTCCAGTTTTGTCCTCATTTTCGATGATATTGTCCAGCATTCACAGCCGTACTGAAGAACTGACATCACATAGCAGTCTAGCACTCTTTTCTTCGTTTCTATTGAGATCTTCCTGTGTGTTAGTATTTTGCTCATCTTCTGGAACGCGTCCTTTGCCATGCCAATTCGCCTTCGGATCTCCGTGTCACACTTTCCATCTCCTGTTAGAACACTTCCTAGGTACTTAAATTCTTGGACTTGTTTGATTCTGTTATCCCCCACCTGTATTTGGCATTTTGGGTTGTATCTTTTGCTGATGACCATGCACTCAGTTTTCTTAAAGTTTATTTGTAGTCCCTTCTTGTCACTCTCCACTGCTACTTTCTGTATGAGATCTTGCAGTTTCCTTACCGTGTCCACAATCAGTACTGTATCGTCCGCGTATCTTATGTTGTTCAGGTTGTGGCCTCCAATAATAAATCCTGGTGTGTCATCTAGGGTCCTCAAAATATTCTCGCTGTATAGGTTGAACAAATCCGGTGAAAAGACACATCCTTGTCTTACGCCTTTTTCTATCTTTGTGTATCTACTGAGGTCGTTACCTGTCTGTATGCAGGCCGTTTGCTGCCAGTAGAGATTCTTGATTATTCTTATATCTTTGCCGAAAATGTCGAGGTTGAATTATTCATCCTTAATGTTATCAATATATTTTTATAAATGCCTTCTGTCGCCTTCTTCATTATTTGAAATTTTAAAACAACAGACTGCTGTTAAGCCATGGATAGTTTAAACTAATATCCTTATCTTTTGTTAATTTTATCATCACTGAAGTAGATGGAGCATAATTCATAACAAAATAATATACATAAAGAAGAGTTTGTCAACATAAGTATTGTAATAAAAAATCACAATAATCAGATGGAATAAAACTAGTTAAAATAATAACAATGATGAAAAGTGTGTTGACCCAGAGTGTTGGGATAAAATGTAACAATAATAAGATGGAGTAAACTAGCAATAAAACAATATTAAGTTGTCTGGAAAGTTCATGACGATTTTTAAGGGAAATTTAAACAAAACAAAATTAGGCCATTAAATATTTATTCTTCTAAATATGAACCATTTTGTTGTACAACCTTTCACCATTTTTCCTTCAACTTAAAGATTCTGTCATCCCAGAATTTTAATGGCTTCTGGGAAAAGAACTCATTAAAGTGGTTTTTTTAAATGTCATCCAAAGAATTAAAATTTTAACATTGAGATTATTTTGCAAGGATCTGAATAAATGAAAATCTGAAAGAGCAATGTGATGAATATGGCAGGTGGGGGTAACATATCCCAGCAAAGCTGAAACAATTTTTACTAGATTGCCAAATAAACATGAGATCTGACATTATCCTGATAGAAAACAACACCTTTCAGTTCTGGGCATTTTTCTTGAATTGTTGCCTTTAATTTGTTCAGTAGGGAGTACTACTTTTCAGAATCAAATGACTGGTTACTTGGCAGAAGCTCATAGAACAGGATTCCTTTCCATTTCCACAAGTTGCACATCATGAATTTCTAATATAAAGACCTGCTTTTGGGAGGCTAAAGTTTTTTTTTTTTTTTTTTTTTTAATCATATCACCCCAAGCAAGTTAGTCCACTGCCACTATAGCGCAGGGAGTTACATAGAGTGATTGGGTATAGGAAATGTTAGAGGGAGGATGATAGACAAGTTAGGAGGTACATAGGGAGAGTGTTGGAGAGAATGTGTGTGAGCTAGTGTGTTAGGAGGTGTCTATTGACCTTACATTTAAACTCCTGGAGATTGTAGCCGTCGGGGAAGCAAGCACGTGGAAGGGAATTCCACAGGTGGGAAGTGCGAGAAAAGAAGCTGTTGGAGTAGAAATTGCGGTTACATTTCATCAGTTTCACTGTAAAAGGGTGGGACCTAGTTGCCAATCTAGTATCTCATGCAAATTCATACCTGTCTCATGTCATTTATATCAGGATCTATTTTACTGAACACTGTCATAAACAAACCATTTCTAATCACCAGTCACAATTTGCTTCAAAACAGGTGCATTTAAAAATGCAATCTAAAAGATTCTTTTCACTCAGATCATATGGTAGTGATTTACTAAGTGCTCATCGATTGTGATAAATTTAATATTTCTGCCAATTTCTACATTGTGTAATGTGGTTATTCTCAATCAATGTTTTGATTTGGTAGTCATTTGTACTGGGGGATCTGCCTGATCATTCTTCATTAATAAGGCTACAATCACCAACTCAAAACTTAGCAAACCACTTACACACAGTTCTGTCAGTTGTAGCATACAGAGCATATATATTTTTTCTTGCTTTTACAGTAATAAAAAGCACAAAGTGTCTAAAAGTCACCTCATAATCTTCCATTTTGAAAAGGAAGCAAAACTGACACAAATTAGGTAATTTTAAATTTTCTTTCTCAAGAGATAGTTTGAAGTGTGTTCTAATTGGAAATGTAAGCATATTATATCTGTCAATAAATTTGAAGTATTCTAAAGTGTTGGAACATGAACAACTAATAATCAGCATGAACTTTCTGGAACCCAATAGTAATAATAAAAAGTGTTAAGATAAAAAGTTCAAAAGACTGAATAAAACTAGTAATAAAATAATATTAAAAATGAAGCGTGTATTGATTAAACATTCTTGACCCTGGTGTACATACTAGACATTTTAGACTGATGTGCAGGGGGCTACGTAAGAGTGAAAAGATTAGAAAAGAGAAGGCTGGAAACCATATCCTAAACAGGGAACAAGGGATGAGCCTCTACACCTGTTCAATAAACGTGGGTGGAGTGTGAACCGAGTGATAGTTTAGTCTATCTACTCCAATACCTTTTTGACTAGTGCATAAGTCAGATTTATATCTACATTTTTAACTCTAGAGTACGAACCAAACCTATGTCTATTTTTGACCGAAGTGAAAACCAGACTCCTGTCTATTTAATGCACTTTGATTTTGTCCCATGAGATTTATATTAAATAACGCCACAAATGCTATTAAATTAACCAACCTAAAATCACCTTATTTCAATGAATCAAATATATTCCATTTAATTTCTAATAACTCGCCAGGCTATAATGCCTCCCCTGGTAGATAAGTGCTTCCTGTTTGAGAATCAATGTTTGGGCTATTTTGCCCTCTGGTCTTCATCATGGAACAATAGCATAATGGATCAAAGCATTGGTTTATGAATTTGAACTCGACTGTTATGTGATAATGTCTTCCTATATGGCAGCAAATGCTGGACAAGATGAAGGAAAGACTTGAAGCAAGAAAAAGGATGCTGAGGATACCATGAACGAAACATGTGAACAATGACAAAGTCTTGGAGAGAATGGAAATAAAACTTACACTAAACATCAGGAAGAGACAGCTGAAGTTTCTGGGGTAAGCAGTGAGGAAGGAGGGCTTGGAGAATCTGATACTCACAGGACAGATAAAGGAAAGAGATATAAGGGAAAACAATGCATGACATACTTGATGGGCTTAAGAAGGATAGTGAAACATAACAATACAAAACTTATTAAGAGCTACAAGGGACAGGAAGATGTGGAGGACCATGATTGCTTATGTCTTGAAGAGACATGGCACATAAAAGAAGAATGAAGTAATTGTGAATTCAATCCTTGGGCTGGACAGTATGTACTTGGACTCAGTGGAAATGGGACAAGCAATAACTGATCAGTGCTAAAAAAGAGCTAGTTGATTGATTTTTTATGACTTATCAACCCTTTGTGGGTTATTTAAAATCCAAACATATTTTAGATTGTAAGACTCTTTTCTTTTGTGAGTGAATATTACATTAAAAATTCAAGAAAAAGCTTTTCAGATACAAGTTTTACTCTTTAACCCATAGCCGGTGAAAAGTGATGGATTCATACCTTTCCTAAGTGTATTTGTGCATAAGTGATATGAACTATATTAGATATTCATAGACATGAAGAGTAGAAGAAGAAAAGTCTATACCCATCGATTAAATAAAGTGTTCAGTTGAAATTCTCTGAAAGTTACCTGAATGTACAAGAGTAGTAAAGCACTCCCCACATTTGAAAGTTCAGAAGGTTGAACAACAATTGAAAGATAAATCTCATTTCTTTTTATAATGATAATAATAATAATGTTATTTATTAATTAATTTATTACATGAAGCAGTCATCAGAAGCTTTTGCTGTGTAACAATATTTGCCAAGAATTCAGTTTCTTAAATTTAAGAAGAAATGTTTAGTTGTTATTCTTTTTTCTATGTGCACTATGTTGAATAGTAGCAAACTTTCATGTGTTGATTCTTTGTTCCTCTCTTTCTGTTGCCAGACAGCTTTGAGGAAAGAAGGAAGTATAGGTGAAAAAGAGAGTGGCAGAGCTAATGAAAGAAAAAATCTAATATGGTAGTCAATCAACTAATTTGGAAATCAGTTATTAACCAGTGTTGAAACAAACACTTGTGAACAACGGACTTCCAAAATAAACTGATAAAGCTATTCAGAAAAGATGTTTCAGCTCTTTATGGTAGGCATCATCAGATTGCAATGAGAGAGACAAACCCATGTGTAAGGAAAATGTGTTGAAATTTTGAGGAAGAAGTAGTAAATATCCTTATCAGATGCTATGGTCAGAAAGTTTTTTGTATTTTTTAACCCCTGCATTGAATCTGTTAATATCTGCTAGATTTGAAATTAGCACACTCTAAGCAGATCTGTTTTTTCTTTATAAGTTTATATACTGCATTGTGCTACTAATGATTTTCTAATGATTGGTGAGAATTATGAGATCAGTGCAGTTTCAATGGGTTTTGTTCTTAGTGAATTATTTTCTCTCCTAATCAGACTAGCATTTATTAATTCAAAACTGGGGTTCAATGTGTTACAGTGAATTAACAGTGCATTTAAAGTGTTATGAAACTGGTCCCTGCAATACATAGTCAGTTTTTTTATGCATGCATGTGGAGATGAAAAGGACACTTACACATATCATTAGAAGGAGACAGTTGAATTTTCTAGAATGCATAATGAGGAAAGTGCTTGGCAAATTTGACACTCACAGGACATATTGAAAGCAAGAGGGACAGAGAAAATTAGCACATAACCAACCTAACAAACATGTATAAATGGTTGGCAGAATAGTGATTGGGAAATATAGTAAAAAGATAAACTTTACTAAAGACAACAAAGGACAGGAGTTGTGGAGAGCCGTGAATGCTTGTGTTCTAAAAAATCCTCTCCATTATAATAAAGACCATTGTGCGTGTGTATTTATATATATATATATATATTGTAAATCATCTGAAGACACTGGAAGGTAGAAACCTAGGTTGTGTAATAACTTGTTTACAAATAAAAAATATTCAAAAGTTATACAATATAATTATATTAAACACTTTTTAATACAACTGTATATTGGTCTAATTTAATTATGACATATAATTAAATAATTATATATATATATATTCCTCCTGTCACACTCCTGAAGAAAGAGACATGAGTGAGGGAGTGTTGACTTAGGTCATTCTCTTTACTACAGTTTATTCAACTTTACTATCAGTTATGAAGTTCTTTCTACATGTTTGCTCTTTAGCACTGCCTTATTTTATTTTTTTGAAATAATTATGTTGTTGAGTGGTAAAAGATATATATACAGTAGCATCCAAAATTAAGGAACAAAAATAAAAAATTAAGTATCTTCAAAACTAACTATTGAAATTGCGTGAAATTTTCACTGATTGTAGACATACACCTCCCAGCAATGTTGCTAACTTTCAGGTTACAGAAAACAATAGAAAGGAATTCATTACATATTTACTGTTTTTTATGAACCCAAAATTAGGTAACAATGAACAAAAACTTATGGCTAAATTTCATCCCCTCTTCTGATAAGCGCCTGTAAAAATAAAGAATCTGAAAGTTGTTTAATATTGTAATATAACAATCTGGCCCCACCCGAGGAAGTGATGCAAGTGATGGTGTTTCCCGTCGGTGGAGGGGTCGGCGAGCGGCAGGGCGGGTGTTTGTGAAATACATCCTGTCAAGGCCGGAGCGGATGTCGTTTGACCTTATTTCCGACAGCGGCGGAAATGACTACGGAGGCAAACAGAACAGGTGTCTCTGGGAATTACGTGGGCGTTGCGTGGGCGAGGCAGGACCGGAAGGAAAGTCCCGGTTCTAGAAGACTATATAAAGACCTCGACACACGGATTCGCCAGCAGAGAACGGCCAGTGGAAGCAGAGAAACACCACAGGCAAGACTACACTCCCGTCGACCCATTCTATGTGCGCTCTCACTCTTCCATTCTCTATTCCACACGGGTTCGCCGTCAAGAATAAAAATATAACCTTATATTTTTATATATGCGTGTTCTCGTTATTTTGTCATCGTATGGCGATATATAACAATATTACTGCAGCAGTTTCCGCCATGTCTCAACAAAAGAAGCTTGATTCTTCTACTAAATCTGAAATTGTGAAACTTAGAAAGAATATTAAGACCATACAACAAATTGCTGACAAGGTAAACTGTTTGAAAAGTGTTAGCAGAGTTTTGAAGTTATATAATGACACTGGTGACATAACCAAGAAGAAAAAAACTTGGCTGACCTCTGAAAACAACTGTTAGGCAGGGCGGGATAATGCACCACCTCATATTGAAAGACCGTTTTCAAACTGCAGGAAATATTTCTAAAAACATTAAATACAACATCAAGGTTTCAAGACAAACTGTGTAAAGACGATTACAAAATTGGCCTATTTGCATACTGTCCCAGGAAAAAGCCACTGATCAACCACTGATAAACAAAATAGCAAGGATTGCATTCATGAAGAAGCATGCATTCTGAACAGATGCTGATTGGTCAAAAGTTTTTTCAGTGATGAATCAAAGTTCAATTTGTTTAGGAGTGGTGGTAAGCAATATGTATGAAGACTAACTGTTGAAGCAATGAATAAGAATTGTACCAAGAAAACAGTAAAGTTTTGTGGAGGCAGTATAATGGTCCTTAGAATGATTTCTGTGCTTGGAACTTCGCCTCTTGTATGTTTAAATACGAGAGTAAGTGTTAGAGTACATAAAAATTTGTTATAGCGTCATGTTGTTCTCGTGTTGCAAAATTGTGGCATTGATACTCCTGTACTTATGCAGGACAATGCTGTGACATAAGGTGAAGCTCATGATGAATTATCTCAAGGAGCAAGGAATTGAGATTCTTGACTGGTCTACTCAGAGTCCTGATATGAACCCCATTGAAAACATTAGGGCAGAAGGTAATGGCATGAAATCTATTCAATGTGGAAGATTTGTGGCTGAAACTATGTGAAGAATGGGCTTAGATTACGGTTACTGATTGTCAAAATTTGGTAAAATCTTGTCTGAGAAGATGTGCAGCAGTCATCGAAAATAAAGGTCTTAGCACAAAATATTAAATTGCAAATTTGTCTTTTGTTTTGTTCTGATTTATTTAGCTAAAATTTAAATTTGTTCCTTGATTTTGGACATATGAAAAACAGTAAATATGTGATAAATTCCTTTCTATTGTTTTTTGTAACCTGAAAGCTAGCGACATTGTTGGGGAGGTGTATGTTTACTATCAGTGAAAACTTCACACAGTTTTAATGGTTAGTTTTGGAAATACTGAATTTTTCATACTACTGTGTGCGTGTATATATATATATATATATATATATATATATAAATAGATAACACCGAATGAGCCAGACAAACCTACCTAGGTTTCACCTAAACGGATTGTCAGGAAATCACTACACAAAAATTTTTTGTGTTTCCAACTTTGTCACCTGATGAGAAGCACGTAAAGCAGCTTCGAAATGCAAAAAATTTTTGTGTAGTGATACTATGAATTTATAAACCATTGTAACAACTATTACAATATAATGCTCTATGTTGTATCGCGCACTCTTTATAAAAGTAAATGCATGAACAGCAGGTAAAAACAACTACGAGTTCCACAACTTTGTTATAGATAGATAGATAGATAGATAGATAGATATTTCCCTCCTATCATGCTTAGGTGTTTGGATTATTGTTTTTTTTTCTTCTTATGTTTTAATGTAAGATAGTCAATAGTAGTTACATCAATATATGTTTTCGCTCATTTTAGACAACATTCAATATAAATATTTTACCATTATTTTTATGGTATAGGCTCACTCTTGTATATATATATATATATTTTTTAATCATATCACCCTGAGCAAGGCGGCAATGCTACTGATGTGCATGGGGCTACATAAGATTGAAGAGATTGGAAAAGAGAAAACAGGAAACCACATCCTAAACAGGAAACAAGGGATGAGCCTCTTCACCTGTTCAAGAGATGTGGGTGGAGTGTGAACCGGGCGATAATTTAGTCTATCTACTCCAATTGAAAAAAAAAAAGAGTGAAAAGATGATAATATATAATGGTAAACGAGAGATTCCTATATAGTTAAAGGTATACAAACATATGTATAATATGAAATAAGGTAAAAATATTTCTAATATTTAATACCAGAATTGAAAGTCAGATGTTATAAGTTTGGCACTTAGAATTTGTCAAATTTCCCAGAATATCTGTCAAGCAAAAAATTCTAAAACATGAACTATGATGGAGTAGACAAAAAAAAAAAAATATCCAAAATATCAAAATGAAAGATAACATTTCTTAAAATCTGATTTTTTGGTTCTTGTTTTTTTTGTGGGGAAAAAATGCTTGTTGCCTTCTGATATTAAAAAGTGTCTTGAAAATTCTTAAAATTTTTTAAAATGCTAAGTTCATGGCACATAATCTGCATTAAAAAAAAAGGCATAAAATAATCTTTGTATTTTTTTATTTTTTATTTTTTACTTCTCTATTTTTTCTTGTGTCTGTCAGGACAGGAGCGGGGAATAGGAGGTAAGATATACTCCACAACTCATACACACAGACATGACCAACATTTTGGAAAATACACACACACAAAAAAACAAGAAAACACAACAAATTTACACATTTCTTTGTGTAGCATCCAAGCATAACTTTGATCCTGCTAATCCTCCCACCAGTAAACACCCCTTGCCTGAACAAGAAAAAATAAGGAGAGGAAAAAAATAACATCAGAAATGAAGGGAAAAAAAGTCTGCCAGATTTGGAAACAATATTATATTGAGAAGGGGTTGGCATTCATATTACTGAAAGTTTGTCATGGGAAGAGGTGGTGTGTATGTGGATGTTTAGAATTATAAAGAAACTGTGGGTAAAAATATTAGTAGGATGTCTAGGAATGAGAACATGTGTGTTTGCCATATTAAAGTATGCTTCTTAAATTCTAGGTAAATCAGAGGCTTCATAGAGAAAGAAAGATATAGAAAAGAAAGTTTCAAGTTTAGTTCTAGTATCTAATGCTCTTTTTATAAACACACAGATATAATGAAATGGCATATTAGGGTTTTATTGCTGGCTCAACTTTAGCATACCTGACTAAACTTGAAATGTCTTCATTACAACAGAGAATCAGGAATCTCAGATACAAATAAAGCATTTGTAGTGATGAGACATTAACACAAAGGTGAAAAGCTTGATGATATTGTGAGGTATTACTAGAGATACCCCACTGTTGTTGTTTACAAAACAAAAGTTGCATGAAATATATATTTCTTCTATTTGATGGTGTGTGTATATATATTTCATGCAATTACTTTTCAGAAATTACCTTAAGTGATCACCTAACCTGCCCTGATGATTTTATGTCTACTAAATTTATTGATCATTCTTTCTGATATACAAAAACGTTTTTGCAAAGGTGCCTATTGTTGATGTAAAAAATTACCAAAATTCAAAATATGTTCAAATGCATTGAATTTAGCTTTCAAACAAAAAAAAGGATGCTTTTAACCTAGATACTTTCACAGATATATGATACCTAAAGTTTAAAATGAATTTTAAACAATGAAAAATCTTTCTTGAAGCTTTTATTTGAAGCAAATAGATTAAATCTAATATTTCCAATGAGCAAAATACTTTGCTGTATTTCAAAACTAATTTAAATTGAATGGAAGAAGTTTTTTAGTTTGAAATTGCTGAAATTTGTGAATTTAATGCCAATTTTATTCACCTGTCATCAGAAAACAATTCTCTTTATTAAAACATCTTCCAAAACTAAAACTGAAACTTTGAGGAATATTAGCTGATTTAAAATATAATTAATCTGAATTGGAAACAATATTATTTACTTTAAGTTTAAAGTATTGCAGAAATGCAGTTTTTTAACACAACAGTAGGTGTTGACAGCTTGATGACAGGTCAGTGTTAATCTAATGTTGTCCTACAGTGTTTCTATCTGTAAAATATATTATTGAATTGTACTACAAGAACAACTTTTATAATTTGTAAGATTACTAAATAATAAGTACTCAGTAATCTTAAAATTTAAGAAAATATTCTCTGTAATCTAATGTCTTATTGAAGTTTAGATACTTTGGCTTTAAAATTAACTGTAGTTGTCACTCTTATTTTCTGATAATGTATTGTATGCACTTCCATATCTACATGTTTATACACATACAAAAACTTTCAAAATACTTTTACTGATATTGGTGTTTGATGATTTATACTAAGTTTTTCCATTCATGATTAGTAAATATAATTTTTACTTAATATCATCTAAAAGGTTGAAATTAATACAGAATTTCAAAAGATTTAAAACATAAATTATTATAATTAAAATTTAATAAAAAATTCAAAACAATTTTTGTAAAAATTCATTACTCATACCCAATTTTTTTTTCTTAAGACATCTCCCTTAATATATCTTATTTATAAAAACAATTAAAAGCTTTTCTACATAGATAATTTCAAGGACAGCAGTAAATGCTGGACAATCTCATCAAAGAGGAAAGAGAGATTTGAAGCAACTGAAATGTGGTTCTACAGAAGGATGGTAAGGATACCATGAACAGAACATGTGATCATGATGAGGTTTTGGAGAGGATGGAAACGAAAAGAAAACTGACACTTAACATCAGGAAAAGACGGCTGAAGTTTCTGGAAAATATAATGAGGAAGGAGGTCTGAAACTCACAGGATAGATAAAATGAAGGAGAGATAGGAGAAAGCAATGAATGATATACTTGACAGGCTTGAGCAAATGGATGGCAGGGCAGGGTTTAGGAGGAGTAACAAGAGGAAGAGTGTTGAGAGTGACAAAAGATAGGGAGATGTGGAAGGCTATGATCGCCTACATTCTGAAAAAGAATTAAATAATGTCTTAACTTTATTGCATTTTTTATTCTAACGATTCAGAGCAGATTTTCATTAAATGATGTTACTGTCTGAAAAAAGATAAATTGATGATTTAAATCCTCCATGATGTCATGATTAATAGGAATTAATATAAACATGAAGGAGGTGAACTTTTAATTTTTCTCAAAATTTCATAAATTAAATATGTGAAGGGGAATAACAGATGTAAAAAAAAAGTTTAAAAAAAGACACTATATATATAAACAAAAACATTTTAATCGTTTGTGAATAAATTCTGAAAATTTCATAAAAATCAAACAATTATTTGATTTTTGCAAGAATTTACAAATCAATGTGTTTTTACCACAAAAAAGATGTTAAAATTAAGATTATCTTTATGAATCAGGGACAGAGCAAGGAAGCTATTATATAAAGCTATCCACATGTGTTTGGTTATGTATCAGTATGTTGTAGTAAATAATGCATTTAATATATGTACACATGGGCAGTGAGGAATTGAATATAGGTAAACATGCAAGAATCAAATGTATACAGACAATATTTTCTGTGCATGTATGAGAATCATTATTTCATTTTGATGATGCCAGATATGAAACAGGGTAAAAAAATCTACTAAAAAAAAAACAACAAAAAAATTTTTTTTTTACTTTCCTAACAAAATCAAACAACATCAAGGTATTCTCTCAAGAAACAAGCAAGGTGGGAAGAAGAATCCATTGAAGAGTGGGCACAATGAAGAGAGGAATGGGAACAAGTAATATAATGTTAGTAGGTAAAATTCTCTTCTCTCTTCATTCAGGTCAAAGGAGAATGAGGAAACAGAAAGATGAAGTTAGGATATTGCCATGGTAACTCTTGCAACTCTGAATATTATCTTATATAAGTAGCCCATTCATAAGTATTTCATCAATTCTTTTTTTTATTTACAGTAAGGTTCACTCTTTACAAGGCCTGAGGGACATATTTGAGTTGTCCATATAGGAGTGAAAGATAACCTGTTCAAGGCTAGGGTTAACCATTATGATTGTACTGGTCAGGGAAAGATCCTGTGGGAAGAAGCTATCCAGTGGAATATAAAGGGAATGGTAATTTGCTGTTAAGTAAGTGGCATGGCTTGTTCTTGTTGTAAAAGTTTCACTCTGAGAAGCTTTTGGACTTGATCAGGGCTGGAGAGTGAGGTCTAGGTAATATGACAACAGTGCTCCATTTTTGGCCTGATCTGGCTCTTACAAAGGTAGAGGATAGCAGGAGGAGTTGATTTTCTAAGCACCGCTTAGATGTGGCACAAGGCCAAAAGTATGGGGTACCCAGTGAGAATTGAACTCACTACTCAGTTGTAATAGGTACTAGCGAGACAAGCTTGCTAACCATTACACCATGTCAAGGTGCCCAAAGGATAGCAGGAGGAGTCAGGTACTTACTGGAGTGGTACAGGGAAACAACCATTTTACCAGCATATTTAGTAATGGATCATATGTACGAGTTTCATTTTAGGCCTGATCTGGCTCTTGTAATGGTAGAGGATAGCAGGAGGAGTCAGGTACTTACTGGAGCGGTACAGGGAAATGACCATTTTTCCAACATCTTTAGTGATAGATTATATGTAAGAGTTTCATTTTAGGCCTGATCTGGCTTCTTTTTTTTTTTTAATTGTTTTACTCCAAGCAGGGTACTACATAAAAGATTAGATAGAAGGAGCGTAAATAGAAAGACGAACCAGTTACGGGGTGGGGTTGTCAGAGAAAGGGCAAGAGAAGGATGAGAATACAGGTGTGATGAAAGTTGTAAAGGTAGAGAGAAAGGAAAAGATATACAGGGTGATGTAGAAATAACTAGAGTCAAGTGGATAAGAGATGGGTATTGACATTGCATTTAATCTCCTGGAGGTTGTAGCCATCAGAAAAGCAAGAATATGGAAGGGAATTCCACAGGCAGGAAGTGCAAGAAAAGAAGCTGCTGGAGTAGAATTGTCGCCTGCATTTGATTGATCTAACTGTGAATAGGTGGAACCCAGTTGCCAGTCTGATTGTATGAGTAAACTCCTGTGGCAGGGGTGCCAGTGACTTAAGTTTGTCGGAGCAGAAGCCATGAAAATATTTATAGAACAGACAGAGGGTAAATGTAGAGGCTAGCAGGAGTTAGGTACTTACTGAAGTAGTACAGGAAACTGGCCAATTTTCAAACATCTTTTGTGATGGATCAGATGTACAAGTTCCATTTTAGGCTTGATCTGGCTTTTGTAAAGGTAGAGGGTAGCAGGAGGAGTCAGGTACTTACTGGAGTGGTGCAGGGAGCTGACCATTTTACCTGCATCTTTAGCAATGAATTGTATGTCTGAGTACCACTTGAGGTCAGGTGTGAGTTTGAGGCCCAATAGTCCCTGAGAGAACATCTGTTCATCCTGATTAGTGGTAGTTCAGCGTCAGACTGATAATGATGGAATGTAACTAGCTTGGTCTTCAAGGCATTGAATGTAACCAGCCAGATTTTATCCCACTGGGTAGTTTTTGCATAATCGGAAGTAAGATCAGTCGCTAATCTCTGATCATCAAGTGTTTCAGAGGTGTATAATTAGCATAGATGTTTACAAATGATTTGAGCATATTCTTAAGCAGATCATTTAAGTAAATTAAAAAGAGAGTTGGTATGAGTAGTGACCTCTGGGAGATGTCTACATGACCACTATGGATCTAGAGTACTGGCCATTAATAACTTCTTTCAAGAACCCACCTGTTAGGAAACATTTTAGACTATTCTAATGATTTCATAAATGGAGAGATATTTTTTGGAAATTTTTGTGTCACACCTTGTTGAAAGCTTCTATGATATCTAATTCTATCGTCCTCGAAGTGTGTTTATCGTCAAGAGCTTCAGAGATTCTGTGAGTGATGCTAGTTAGGATGTCAGCAGTGAATAGAACCAATCGAAAGCCATAGCTTGTCTCTGTAGAGGTTGTTCTTTTCTAGGTGCTTGATGATTTTATTGATTATGGTTTCAAAAAAAGAAGAGATGAGATATTCCCACCCATTAACTCAGAGAAACTTCCTGCAGAAATCCTAGGAAGTTTGGGGAGGAGAATTGTTCAAATTAAAAACAAAGTGTTTTAAAATAGGGTGGGAAATGCAACATCAAGATCCGAACAGGCATCAGAATAATGAAGGAAGCATTCCAAAAGCTAAGTAAGGTGATGATAAACAAACATTTTGTTGTAAACAATTAAGAGTACTGGATTGCTATGTGATATTCATACTTTAATATGGCGGTGAATATTGGACAATCTCTCCAGGGTTAAGGAAAAAAATAAAGGCAGCAGAAATGTGGGTCTACAGATGAATACTGTGAATACTATGGACAGAGTGAGTAGTAAGTATTAAAAAAGTTGGCAACATAAAGAACATTTCTACTAAGAATCAAGAAAAGACAGCTGAAATCTCTTTGGATATACAATGGGAAATTAGAAAACTTAATCCTTATTGAGGGGTGATAGGGGGGCTTGTAAATGGATGGCAAAATGTTAGAGAAGCCTTAGAAAAGGGAGAAAAACTGCTAAGAGATATAAAATTGTGGAGAGCCATGATTGCCTATGTCCCAAAAGGACATGACACATAAAAAAAAAGAATAACATTTGTAGCTCTGAATAATCTTTGTAGCCCATTCACAAATAACTGAAAGAAATTTTCTGCACAGAATATATGATCAACATCCTATATTCTATGCAGAAAATTTCTTTCAGTTATTTGTGAATTTTTTTTTTAATCATATCACCCTGAGCAAAGCAGTAATGCCACATACGCAGGGGGCTACGTAAGAGTGAAAAGATTGGAAAAGAGAAAGCCGGAAACCACATCCTAAACAGGGAACAAGGGATGAGCCTCTTCACCTGTTCAATGAGTCAAAATGTATATACTGGTCGTATTTATAACCAAATCTGCAATTCCATATGGCAGATCTGAAGGAAACTACCACCACCTTTAAATTTGTTTTTTTTATTTTTGGGCTACAATGATTGGAGAGAAGAATTGTTAAAATTAAGAACATATCAATTTGTCTTCTGAGTTTTTTTGTTTTTTTTTTAAAGTAGTAAATTTTGTCTGAAAAGGAAATTGAATACAATGGAAACAAACCATACAATTCTTTCATTAAGATTGTAAATATTACTTTTTTTCTTTGAAAAAGCAAAAACCTCTGCAATAATATCTGAGACATGGGTCAGTTATCACTAATTGTGAACCATACAATTCATGTATTCTAATGGCAGATATTCTTTCATTCATTTGACAATCAAAGACATTTGCAGCAAAATGTAAAGAAATGGATCATTTATTGCAAACCATTCGAGTCTTGAAAATCATCTGTTCTTGTAGTAACAAATGATAGGTGTCTGCACTTTCAGTGGATTGTAAATTTTATTTAGTACCTCTATTAAGATGGCAATCTGCATATGTGTATTGTTGTTCAATGGACATCAGCTTGGAACAAGAAATCAGAGAGCCAAGTTAAAATTTCAGTTGAATTCATTGCCATATGCGCAAATTCCCTTGGGAAAGGTATAAATCCGTCACTTCTTTCTCCAGCTTTGGAGGACAGACTGAGTTCTATAGTCTTGGTTGGCAACCAGTCTACTATAGAAAGTAATGGCAAACTACTGCAGAAAAATATTCTGCCTAGTCAGTCATGTATCTTTTGAAATATGATTGCACAAACGTGTATCACGTATGGCACTTAACTAACTTTAGTCTTCAGTGAAGAGGAAATCAGTAAGCATTTCCCTGGGGAATTTTTTTTTTAATCATATCACCCCAAGCAAGGCAGGAATGCCACCGATGTGCAAGGAGTTATATAAGAGTAAAAGGATTAGGGGAGAATGAGGAGAAGGGCTAACCAGTTAGAAAGCAGCAAGAAAAGGATGGGAATACAGTGGTGATGACAGTTGAGAAGGTAAGAGAAAGGAAAGGGATCTACAGGACAGTGTGGAAAGAAGTAGGGTCAAGTAATTAAGAGATGAGAATTGACCTTGCATTTAAATTCCTGGAGGCTGTACCCGTCAGGAAACCAAGAATAAGGAAGCGAGTTTCACAGGCGGGAAGTGCAAGAAAAGAAGCTGCAGGAGTAGAATTGTCGTCTGCATTTGGTTGATCTAACTGTGAATGGGTGAGACCCAGTTGCCAGTCTGGTTGCACGAGTAAACACCTGTTGTGAAGGCACCAGTGACTCAAGCTCGTTGGAACAGAAGCCATGGAAGTATTTATAGAACAGACAAAGGGAAGCTACATCTTGTCAGTGGGAAAGTGGCTTTAGTCAAGCCGCCAAGTTGGTACCTATCATATTACTGATTCTCCTTTGGAGCTTGTCAAGAACACAGAGATGAACAGTGGGGGCACCTGACCATATATGGCAGCAGTACTCCATGCATGGATGAATGGTTGATTTGTGTATATGCAGGATGGTTTCGGGTGGAAAAAACTTCCTGGCCCGAGACAGTGACCCAACCTTCCTAGCAGTGGATTTTGCTATTGACTCAATGTAGTGGTTCAAATTTATTAACTTATGCAGGAGTCATGGAAAGAACACAGAAAAGAGGACATAGTGAAATTTTCATTCTTTTTATATATACCAACCTGTAAAGATATTGATCTTTTGTTTTATTGTATATGGTTAGTGTGACAGATATAAGCATGAAAAGTAAAATCAGCAAGCTGAGTTTAAATTCCAACTTTGCCTCCTGCATTCACTTGCACACAAATATCCTTGAGAAAAGCATGGACTGTCTCTTCTCTCTCCATCTATGGATTAAATAACAGAGTAGACTTGGCTGTCTAGCCTTGGATAGCAACTAGGTTAAAAGAAGGAAAACTTTGAATTTTAAACTGTGGAGAAGCTAATGGGAAATCAAACCACTATCTTTCCTTAGAATACATAGTATTAGAATATTATGGTAATTCACAGATAATAAAGAAATGATTTCTGGGGAACCCTATCAGTATCTATACCTTGAAGAAACATGATGTTAAAAAAAAAACTTATCTGAAAATGGATATTTAAGGTTGTTACTTTTCAATATTTCACAACCTATTTTCCTTATCTGATATAATTTAATTATCTGATCGTTTTTTAGGAACATATTATAATTGAATTTATATTTTTACTGCCATTTTAATATTTTCACTGAAAACCAATTTCAAGAGTTTAATGAAAACTTCTGCAAGTAAAAAAATCCTGTAAAATTTGACTTAGAACATATTGACGCTGCCTGGTAAGATGCAACAAGCAAATAATGGTGAATATATTAAGTTGAGTCATAATAGTTTGCATTTTTATTTCTCAACTTTATTTTTCCCAAAAATAAAGTACAATTATATTTCATTCCATTATTTATTTCTCTATTAATCCATTTTCCAGTGAACAAAAAAAGGTAGAAATTGGTTAGTGCAAGGTCAGGTGGATATGGCTGGTCTTATATTGTCATGGAGAACAACAACACTTTGCTTTTGGTGAACTCAGGGTACTTTTTTAACAAAATGCTTATGAACAAAATGCTGCTGAATGTGTAAATGTGCATTAAATGTTTTATTGCTTTTTAAGAACTCTAAATGAGGAATACTTCAATAATACACAAGCAACCTTACCTTTCTTCCATGAAGCTCAGCATTTAGGGCAGAGATTCATTTCACTGCTTTTGTGTTTAACATTTTCATAAATAACCTCTTTTTCATCACCTGTTATATTTAAGGAATGGTTAGTCAGGGTGATAAATTAGTCATTACAGCTAGTTTCGAAAAATGGAAATTATGATTTAACCGTATGTACATTATTTACATTGTTGGGATCTAACTAACATTTTTATTCACTAGCCAGGTGAATAAAAACATTGGTTAGATCCAGTGCCTTGACCCAAAGAGATGCAAGTTCAATACCTGGCTACAGCAGTAGTGAACAAATATCTTCAAGAGTTGAGTTAAAGGGAGATAACTAAGACATCCAGAAATGGCATGGCTCATGGAATGAGAACAGTATTCCCCAGTTATTTTATTTTATTTTTTTTTAATCATATCATCCCGAGCAAGCCGGTAACACCACTGAAGCGCAGGGGGCTACCTAAGAGTGAAAAGATTGGAAAAGAGAAAGCCGGAAACCACATCCTAAACAGGGAACAAGGGATGAGCCTCTTTACCTGTTCAATAGATGTGGATGGAGTGTGGACCAGGCGATAGTTTAGTCTATCTACTCCAATTGAAAAAATAAAAAATAAAAGAGTGAAAAGAGTGGAAAAGAGAAAGCCGGAAACCACATCCTAAACAGGGAACAAGGGATGAGCCTCTTCACCTGTTCAATAGACGTGGGTGGAGTGTGAACCAGGTAATAGTTTAGTCTATCCTATCAAAATAAAAGGTTTGGTTTGAAATTTCAATAACCTAAAGAAGACTGGAGTGTACAACAGCCAAATTGTTGTGAGTATGGTAATAAAGATGAGGACAATACTCTGAACAATTAAATAATGTAAATACTACCTCATCTCAGAAGTATAGACAAATATAATAATATATGATTCAAATGTAATTCTCGTTATTTTTTTTAAGAATAAAGTTGATAAACAAAAATGTAAACTATTTATTACTCATCCTAATATAGTTTTATCCATTGGCATTATGGTCTACTTACTGAGTAAGCACTGGATTGTAGTTGTAATATTTTAAACTGGCATCTTGATCATTAAAATAATTGTGTAAGTTTTGTGCATTGGCATATATAGAAAGTATAATACAATCTACTTTCTGTTGTTAACTGGGGCAAGAAATGGCTTGTTAATTTTAACACCTCCAAAATAAAACTGCTCTCTTTTAATCAAAGGTATTAATCTGTCTCTTCCCTCCAGTTATGGGTTAAATAATAAGACAGATTGGGTTCTATAGCCTTGGCTGGCAACCAGTCTACTACTGAAAGCAATGGCAACCTACTGCAGGATAATCTTCTGCCCAGTCAGTCATGTCTCTTTAGAGAAATGATTGCATCAAGCGTGTATCACGTATGGCACTTACCTGACTCTTCTGATCGTCTGAGAGAATACTGCTCACATTTAATCTGGTGCTTCTGCTATCTAGAGAGATTCTAGATAACATCCCAAGAAGAATCTTAAGTGTCATTGTACCTGACCTGGAATTTCTCCCATTGCTGTAATGTAGCTTCCCTGTGCCTTTTCTATAAATACTTTCAAGGTAACTGTTCTGATGAAGTTTCATCTATGGTAATTATACTTTATGAATTTAAATACTAGATTGTAAAATAAAACCTTACTGTCAGTTGAAATGGCTAGATGTAACAGTAAAGTTCTATGCTAACAGTCTTTTCTATCATACTTCTTGCTTGCGAAACTCTTCTGGTATTTGCATGTAAGTAAATACAACCAATTCAACTGGAATTCAAACTCGGTTCTTCAATTTCTCATTCTGAGCCAATATTCACTGCACTACAATGCACATTCTAAAGGGCTCATGAGATCATGTCTCAAAAGAGACATTACTGAATAGGCAGAGGAATTTCCTGCAGTAGACTGGTTGCCAACCAAGGCTATAGAACCGAATCTGTCCTGCTATTTAACATATATTTCTTGTTTTGAGGTGATATCCACTGCACCACAACTCATATCCACTACTGTAGAAAGTTTGATTCTAACTTGATGCTCTCGATATATCTAATATTGTGCCAGACAGTGTTAAACTTAGTAAATATATCTCACTGTATAACCATAGAAAAATTTTAGTTTTAGTAACTAGCAAGTTTACAAAGCAAAACCTTATAATTGTAAAGTGAATTTAATCATCACTGTGTGCCCCACTCTTGTGTCAGACTAAGCTAAGCTAAGCTAAGCAAATACCAATAAATATTTGATTAAACTTAGTTGTTTCTCTTCCTGGATTTTCACAATCTCTTCAAGGACAATAATCTTGAATCATTCAACCACAGCAGTGGCTGAATATATTCTTAAGTCTGACATTGAGTGAAGAGGCTTTCGGGTTTTCTGGAGTTGACCACAGCTAACTGAAAAGCCAAGATAATTGAAAATGACAATGGAGCAAAAAGAACACAGGATAGGATGCTAAGCAAAGACAACAGCAAGCATACATCATATTCTTACAAGTTCTTGGTCTATTGAAGACCATTCAGACCATTTTCTCGGTTTGAGTCCAAGATTACAGATGGTTATTGGTATGATTGTGTATTTAGCATACTAAGTTCAATTTATGCTCAGTTTTATTTCCTTTGTGCTAATAGACCTTAGAAAATGCATGAATCCATCTTCCTTTATGTGTCAAGTAAATAATAAGATAGGACCAGTGTATCTGTGTTTTCCTTCTAGGATCAGTATAGTATCTGTTCTACTACTTTTCAGTGTGTGTAGTAAGTAGACCATGGAGATCCTTTCAGCAATGTAATCCATTTTGACTTGGAATCTCGACTTCAGTCACATTCTCATTGATATGATATGGCTTCCTTCTGTCTTTTCTACAAAAATTTTATAACAAGTGTTCTGACCAACTTTTTTCCCTGGTAACCCAACCACATGAATTTAAGTGTGCTACTAGATTGGCATCTAGGTCCCACCATTTTATTGTTGAAATAGTAAAATCTAACTATCTCTAACAGTTTCTTTGCTCACACTTCCCACCTGTGGAACTCCTTTTCATTTAATTGCTTTTCTGATAGCTATAATATACAAAAATTTAAATACAATGTCAACTGCCATCTTCTATCTCCTTGAATCCCATCCATCTTTTATTCTTTCTTCAATACCCAGTTTTTTATCTCATTGTAACCCCTGTGCACTAGTGGTGGTCCTGCTTTGATCATGGTGATATAATTATAAAAAAAAAGTCTTGCAGGTGTCAAAAGTAGGGAAAGTAAGTTTTATAAGAATGTATACATACAGCCACAGAACTGGATTGTATCTGATTTTTTATGGTTTACCAATCCTTTGTGGTTTATTTAAAGCTGAAATATATTTCAGATTATAGGCTGTTACTTACAGTGCCTGGTGTCCCTAAATGCCCCCACCTTCATCAAGGAACTGACTGAGTTCAACATTGCCTAACTTCAGTCATCAAACTGGGGCTGGTGTTTTCAGCCTGATTTAACTGTAGACCTACAGCAGAATCATTAATAGTTATTCAATCAGGATTCCTAGAAGCTGAACAAGTATTATATTCAGAGTATGCAAAAGTCCTCAGATCTGTCTTTATAAAAACATGAGAGAGAAGACAAAGATTGAAATCGGGTTTTTGCTGGAAACTTGCACACACTTTATACATCATCTGCTGAAGACGAACATTGTTTTCTTTTTGGTCTTTCTTTGCAGGATTTTTCCTGTTTTGGTTTTGTTGTTTGGGATTTGCTAAGATGATTTATTCTTTTATCAAAGTGGAAGCAAAAAGAAGAAAAAAAGATATTGTAATCGATCATTGATTGAGATGAATTTATTTGAGAGAAGGGAGGAAAGGAAAAAATCAAGTGCAGAGTAGAGGGAATGGAATTTGATAAATGTTGATATTCATGAAAAGATTAGATAAAAAAGGAAAATTTATATAAAAAAAAATGAATGACACAAACATAATTGTCAGCATAAAAATTGCTGTAGATTTGTGAGCGTATGCTTGTATAAATACAGAGCCCCACCCTATCAGAAATTCCACTTTCCATGGATTTGGCTACCAAAATCCAGCCTCAGAAATAAACAATGTCTACTTTTTAGATATCAATAGTCTCAAAGTGCTAGATTTGGGATTTTTGAAATTTGGATATAATATGGAAACCTTCAAGATTGTTCTTTAAGGGAAAAGATGAAAGAAAATATATACTGAGGTTTGTACAATCTATGGAAAGAAATAAAACTATCCATCCTAAATGCTATCTAATCTAAATCTATCTAAACTTATTTATAAATGGAACTTTGTGTGTGTGTATCTGTTACCTATAGACTCCGAAACGGCTGAACCGATTTTCTTGAAAACTTACACAGTTGTACTATAAGCACCTGTGAGTGTTCTTAGCTAGGTTTTGTGTCGAGGTACCTCCGATAAATATCGAAAATCGATTATTAAAAAAAATTGGGTTATAGAAGGAGTGGTCTGATTTTAATCAAATTTGATACACTCATAGACAAAGACATAAGAAATGATAAGTTTCAAGGTTGCAGTTCTTACAATAGTGCAGAAAATTGATAATGTATATACATATATAAATCGATACCAGAAAATCAAAATTTGACTTACATCCATTGATTTCTCTTTCAGTCTACAGTTTCACTTTAACTGGAAACAACTATTGCTTTTTAGTCTTTCATGCCAATGTCCAAAGAGAGTGAGCTCCAGGACCATGGATTAGTTTTAAAGCTTTCATTACACCCGAGCAATGCCGGGTTTTACTGCTAGTTATAATATATTGTTAAAATGTTCTATTTTATTACTAATTACTGCTACTCAACAAAGACCATACTTCTTCAAACCTTGCAGAATGGCATTACAGAATCACAATGAACTTTACCAGATAACAGAAACCACATCACTTGAGGATTTTCAACAGCAGCAACAACTAAAATGGGTAGCACATTAACTTGAAGTGAGAATAATGACGATCAAGAAGTACATCAAACAAAAGGTTAGGAAGGAAACTCCCATCAATTCTGTAAAGAGTAATAGCAGCTGAACATCAAAAACTTATTTTCCTGAAAAATTCTTTTTACAGAAATATCTTATAAATGTTTGGCTGAATTCAGTGAGTGTAAATACTGGGTAAATATTTGGGATCAAGTATTTCTAACCATTTCTGCCCATTAACAAGGTCAAAGGACAAGAACATTTTTTAATTTTACATTCTGGGGTTCTAAGTTATACTGACATAACAAACTTAGGTTTTCTTGTATGTAAATGTATGAATTATAAAATTAAAAAGTAATTCTCTGTCTTTAACAAAACCTACAATTTGATGTGCATTGTGGTGCAGTGGATATTGGCTTGGAGCAACAAATCGGGGAGTCGAGTTCAAATTCCAGTTGAATTCCTTGCATTCACTTACGCACAAATACCCTTGGGAAAGGTATTAATCCATCTCTTCCCTCCAGTTATAGGTTAAATAATAAGACAGATTGGGTTCTTTAGCCTTGGGTGGCAACCAGTCTACCACAGAAAGCAATGGCAACCTACTGCAGGATAATCTTCTACCCAGTCAGTCATGTCTCTTTCGAGACATGATTGCTCAAAGTCTGTATCACGTATGGCACTCAACTGACTGACAATTTGATGAAGTCATTCTACATGACCAAACACATTATGAAGAATTTGTCATTCAGTTGCTTAACATAGTTTTGATATGTAGAAATTTAAATATCACAATATCCCCTATATATATATATAGCTTTCCTTCAGGAGACCCCATCTCAGGCAGGTCTTCCAGATCTTAAATGATCTGCCCCTCAATCTATATCCCTCATCTGGCTTCCACTCCAAAGAGGTTCAATCCTTGTTGATTGCTTACACAACAGATAATATCATCTTGTATCTCCACACTGTAATTTTTTGCTTTGCAGATCAGTTTGGCCAGATTTCTCCATGAACTCTTTGTTAGTTACATGGCCTGTCCATGAGATTCCAAGTATGGTCAGCATTGTGTTGGATTTTTGGGGTACCTATGTATACTCGTAAGCCAGCAATAGACTGACTCATTTTATAGTTTACCAATAGAAGGGTCAATCAATCAGAAAGCTGTAAATATTCAATGTGACATGTATAAAAGGCGGCCATATTTTCCTGAGTATTCACAATCTAATCCGATTTAGTAGAGTGTCTGACTCATGAGTGTTAATCTTTGACATTGTTTCATTGAACAGATTATATACTGCACTGTATTATATATCCATAAACTATGGCGGACATGGCCAACACGTTGGTGGAAGACATTTACCATTTGGTAGATTTTGTTGGTTTTCTTCCATGCCTCACTCATAGACTACCATTGGTATAATAATAGAATTATACAGCTAGAGTTTAGTATACATAACTTCGGTTAAAGACCAACAAAAGTCTTTTATTAAACATTTTTTTCCTTCTATATTTTGAACCATTTTCTTAGTTTCTGATGAATGTTCAAATATAAATTGTCCAAAGTCTTTGGATATTTGGCTTTCATAAGCTATGAGGGTCATTCAATAAATAAGGTGATTTTTTTTTACTAAGTACTTCTAATACAGATAAAAGCTTACTTTTTTTAAATTTTTTTCCTTTACTTCATTTTCAAAGGGATTTAAACTTTTTTTTGCAGATTGAAAAAAAAAACTGAGAGTTATGGAGAGATTGAACAGAGGTCAGTTATCAAGTTTTTGGTTGCTGAAGGGTGCAAACCAGTTGAAATTCATAAGAGAATGTCAACTGTGTATAGTGCCACATGTTTCAGCCAAAAAAAGTGGGCTAAATTGTTTACAGGATGGAGCAGTGTTGAGGATGAAGACAGGCCTGGGAGGCCTACAGAAGTGAGGTCTCCTGAGGTGATCAAATCAGTCAATGTCCTCATCCAATCTGACAGAAAGGTGACAGTGGATGACATTACAAGGACTTTGAGCCTATCTGACTGGGAACTGCTCCCTCATCCCCCTTACAGCCTTGCCCTTTAGACTTTCACCTGTTTGGTCCATGGAAAGCATTCACAAGAGGCACGAAGTTTTAAAATGATGATGAAGTCAAAAGTGCTGTGAGCGATTGGCTGAGACATCAGTCCAAAGATTTTTACATTGAGGGAATACGGAAACTTGTGCACAGATGGAAAAAGTGTGTGACACTGCTGGCAGACTACATTGAGAAATTAAAAAAAAAAAGTCAGCTTCTATCTGTATTAGATTTCCTTATACCAAAAAATTCACCTTATTTATTGAATGACCCTTGTATTATCATAATTTTGCTTTTGTGCAATGTTGGTTTCATCAATTTCAAATATGTATCTTTATGTCTTCACATGAGAATTGATATTTTGCATCAATGTGATATTTTGAATTTATGAAATACATTTAGCATCTTTGTTTCTGAAGTTGATTACATTTTACTGCTGTTGGCTTGTTTGCTATTGGTATTTGAGTTTTCTAGTATTTGTAGTCATTTTTCAGAGTTTTTATGATAGTATTTTTGTGTTATTATTAAGCAATTGTTGGCTTACTTGTTGCATTTGATTGCAATATTCAATTTAATTGAGCTATCAGGTTGAGTCAAAAGTATTTTTATTTTCTCTGATGATTTGTGGTAAATTATATCTCAATGTTATGTTGTTAATTTTATACAACTTGCTATCCAATCATTGCTGAATTGTTTATTCTTTATTTTCATATCTAAAAAATAAAATGTCTGTTCTGTATTTTACAGCTTTGATAATGAGTTGTGAAAAAATTGCAATTAAAGTCATTTTACTGCAGAAAAAAGATACCGAATGTTCAGGCAGTGGCAAAATAAATTAATGATGTGGAAGGCCCAGGAACTGTTCATGAACATGTGACACAAAAGTGATTTGTCTTTAACGCTGTTGTCTTGAAATAGTTGAACAACAACAACCAAGCATAAGCACTCATACATTGACTGCAGAACTTGGGCCTTCATAAAGCAATATCAATCACCATAGGGATCCATGGCAAATACTTGACAGAATTTCAGAATCAAAACTTGTCCTTGAAACATGACCAGAATCTTTCCGTGTTATATTAATCTTGGTGAAATTGGCTATAACAACTGGACCTTGAGTATTCTATCATCACATGTCCTGATGACATGGCCAATCTGTATTACCAACAAAACTTTTTTGAATGAAAAATATATTACCAACAAAAACTTTTTTGAATGAAAAATATATTACCAACAAAACTTTTTCTACTTTAAAACAACTGAAGCATATAAAAAAAAAATGTGATCCCAATATTCAAAGACTGACCCTTAAATGACCAAAATGGTTGATGGATCGTTAAACTTAAACCAAACTGTATAAATTGGCATTGCATTAAAGATGATTTTATATTCTTGATGCCACATTTGTTAAGCTGATCAGGTTTTTGCCAGAAAAGTGTAACCACAGATCAGTGATTTAGAAATATGTAATGTATTTTTTCCTAAGATTCACCTACTGCAATGCCCAACGCCCACTCAATCTATAGTGTTACTAAATGAGGTATGTGATATGAATGTAAGAGGAAGTAGGAAGTGATTATGAGGATAGGGAAGATAGATAATAACTGACCCTAGACTTAAAGAGTTAATTTTCATGGAAGCATCTATGTAAGAGTCTGTTCTTGGAAAGAAGCTGTCCAAGTAGAAATTCCTTCTTATCAAGAGAATATGTAAAGAACAAGAGTGAGTTAATACTGTGAACATAGGCAGGCTGGAAGTGAGGATTGAAACACCACAGTCCTGATATAGCAGCATTACTTCCTTTTTGGTCTAATCTGACTCTTGAAAGATAAAGCATAGCAGATAGAGTCATGTGCTTTCTGGAGGACTACCAGGAGCAGACCATTTTTCCAGCAACTTTAGTAAGAGATCATATATATGAATTCCACCTGAGGTCTGGGGTGAGCTTTGTGTGTGTTCAAAACACAGATTGATTCCCATAATTGACAGGGTTTTTTAAGTACTTGAATGATTTCACAACACTTTGGGTTGCTATTATCAATTGATAATGTACCAGATAATCTTGGAGAAAGATGCTTTTGCTTTAGCCCAATGATCTGTTTAAGAATAGACCTAGCTTAGTGTAAGACATCTTTTTTTTATGCTAAGAGTGAGCCTGCTTTTGTGAATGCATGGTGCTGTAATGTATATGGGTTTAGAATGAGAAATCTGAGAATTCAGTTTCAATTCAACTTTGCTACATTCACTTTTTTTTTTTTTAAATAAACATATTACCCCAAGTAAGGCATTTTACTGCCACTGTTGTGCTGGGGGTTACATAGGAGGAAAATTATCAGAAAGAGTAACAGGGTATAGGGGGTGTCAGGAAGTGGGTAAGAGAAAGATGAGAATACTGATGAAAGGGGAGTGGACGGAGAAAGGAGCATGAGAGAGAGGAGATGACTATTGACTTTATATTTAAATTCCTAGAGATTGTAGCTGTCAGGGAAGCAAGTAAACAGAAAGGAATTCCACAGGTGGGAAGTGTGAGAAAAGAAGGTGCTGGAGTAGAATATGCATTTACATTTTATTGTTTTCACATATGTAGGGAGCACCAGTGAGCTAAGTTCATCGGAGCAGAAGCCGTGAAAGTATTTGTAGAAAAGATACAGGGAAGCCACATTGCGCCAGTGAGAAAGTGACTGTATCTGAGCTGCCAAGTCTTATGCACAAATACTCTTGAGAAAAGTATGAATCCATCTCTTCTCCTCCCAACTATGGATTAAATAGCAGGACAAACTGGATGTTAGTTGGTAACCAGTCTAGGTGAAGGAAAACTGAATTCAAACCAGCATAGAGAGGATTCGATTCTTTCAGGTTATTTTGCTCAAGACACAATGCTTCTTGATATAATGCGACTTTTCTCTGTATTTTCTACAAATATTTTTTATGACAACTGTTCTGACAAATTTTTTTCTTTAGTGCTTCAACTACATGAATTTAAGCAAGATCCGTCTCTTCCTTCCAGTTATGGGTTAAATAGCAGAACAGATTGGGTTCTATAGCCTTGGTCGGCAACCAGTCTACCGCAGAAAGCAATGACAACCTACTGCGGGATAATCTTCTGCCCAGTCAATCATGTCTCTTTCGATACATGATCGCCCAAGCGTGTATCACGTACGGCACTTAACTGACTGACTGACTAGATTGGCAGTTATGTCTTACTGTTTTTCTGTTGAACTAGCTAACTGCAGCTGCCACTTCTACTCTAACAGTTTCTTTTCTTGCACTTCCGACCTGTTGAACTATCTTTTGATTTCTTGCTTTCCTGGTAATTACAATCTTCAAAAATTCAAAAGCAATATCAATCGCCAGCTCTGTCTTCTTGAACACTGTTTCTTTTTTTTTGTCCTTTCCTTAATCCTTCGTATTGCATTTCACTCCCTGTAATCCCCACCCTGCATTCTTGTGGCATTATTGCATGGGGTGAAATTATTAAAAAAACTGTTGCTCTAGCTGCAATACATGTAGTGACTATGACATTAATGGTTTTCGAGATTCATGATCATAAACAGAGGGTCCAAGTCTTGCATGCAAGCTAACAGAAGTCACTAAGTTCTTGGGCTTTCTTTATGACATCACCATCAAAATGATTACAAATTATGGTTCAACTCAAGTTTTGGGTTTAAAACCTTGGTATCTAAAGTCCATAACTTCTGAATAATTAAAATTTTATGCTTTTTTCCAGATTGCCCTTGGCATGCTAAGAGAGAAAGAGAGAATATTAAAAGAAAAGAATGTGAGCCATGATATGACCTTGTTTCATGCTACTGGTTATGTCAAAGTAATCTGAAAATTCTCCATCAGAAATGACAGAAGCTTTCATTTCTTCGTGATATGAGATCATAATACTTAGCATCTTGTCAGGTTTCTTCAAGACTTTCCACAGCATGTCTCAGTTCACTGTGTCAAAAGCTTTGGTCAGATTGACAAAAGCCATAAACATCATGTATGAGTGGCTGATGGAAAGTATTCAGGCCAACAAACTTCCAAAAATCAATATTTTGATGTTTGACCACTGAAATACTGATTTTGGGAAGTGGGTTGAGAACTTTTCAGCACTGACCCTATGTATGTGTGTAAAAGAAATGTTTAAAATTTGTTATATTTATATGATAAGAGGGTTCAGTACTGGAGATAGAGCATTTATAGATATCAGTCAGTTGAGTGCCATACATGATACACAGTTAGGCGATCATGTCTCGAAAAAGACATTACTGACTGAGCAGAAGATTTTCCAGCAGTAGATTACCATTACTTTCTGCGCAAGAGTGGCTGCCAACCAAGGTGATAGAACTAATTGTCCCGCTAATTATCTCATAGCTAAAGAGAGAAGTGACAGATTAATACCTTTCCTAAGAGTATTTGTGCGTAGGTGGATGCAACTAATTCAACTGGAATTTGAACTTGGCTCTCTGAATTTTCATTCCGAGCCAATATCCACTGCACCACAATTCACATTCTTTATAGATATAAATAGTGTAAATGATTTGTTGTTTTAGAACTTATCAATCTTTTGTAGGTTATTAAAAGCCAGAATGGGGCTGATGAAGTAGATCAATACCTTTACAAGGGTATTTGTGCATAAATGAGTATAATGAACCTGACTAGTATTGGAACTTGGCTCTCCAATTTCCAGTTCTGAGATGTTATCCATTATACCACCCACACATCCAAGTTTACTGCATCCAAGCGGTGATCAATTTAGATACTAACCAGGTTCAACATTGGTTCTTGTACAGTCAATTAAGTTAAGCAGTATTTAAATTTGATACATCTAAAAGCCTGAAGTGTGAAGATAGGAATCAATACTGCATGATGACTTAATTTTACCCCTCAATGGGATCTTCAGAACAATATATATATATACTATAGTCATCCGCAGACAGATCTGTTTCGCTGTATTACAGCTCATCAGTACAGCTTAGACTCCGGTTGCTTCCTAACCCAGGATCGAAACGTGACCGAATTGGTGTCAGTCGGAGATTCTACCCCTAGGCTACGATAATATTGTCATAATGCTTCATGCCTAAATTGTCATTTTTTTCAGTGGTTTACTGATAAAAAAGGTGTCTGAGTTTTGTTTAAGGACATATCAATCTCTGTGGGTTATTTAATGCCAAAAAGGGTTTTAAGGTTTTATGTTTTTTAATGTTTTTTAATGTTCAGTCATAGTGAGAAGATTGATTTAGTCAGATTTTGATGAAAAACATTTTATTTTAGAAAACTGAAGATGTCTTCTAATTTTGTTTCAAAAATGTATGATGGTAATAATTTTTTTCCTTCAAAAATGTATTATGGCAATAATTTTTTCCCTTCCAAAATGTGTTATGGTAATAATTTTTTTTTCTTTCAAAAATGCATATTTTTCTATAAAAGTCTATTTTCATACTTTCATAGTGTTTTGACCCCAGTTTGAGGGTTAACTATTTGCGCATAGCTGGGACCCTAACAGGTTCTACCACTCCGAGTCAGGGTGGACCTGGGAACAGCAGCAATTAAGTGGTGATTCCATGCTCCTCACAAACTCCCAATCAGAGGCCTTGCTGCCAGATGCAGTTTACAGTCATATGCAGACCATGATAAAAAAGACATTTTGTCACAAAGGATTTTTATCATAATGTGCTCAATATCAGGATAGAGTGTTAATATGATTAATGCAGAGTTTATCACTTAAGTGACAAACTTCTCTGCATTAATCTGATATATATATATACACACACACACACATATATGAATTCATCAATTAATGTTTTCATTTAGTGTGCTAAAATTTTTATATACCAAAATTTGATTAGTGCGCTAAAACATTCTTCAGTTTAACCACAGAAATTAAAAACTGATTTTTTTATACTTACTGATGTACACGTTACCTGTACTAATTGGGGTATCACTGTGTATGTATATATATGGTGTAATGTGTAAATTGTAGCCATTTCATATTTTTTAATTTTGTGTACATGTGTTATTTGTTTTTGATGACTATAGGGTTAGTTGAGCACCATCTCTGAGAAAAAGCACCATGAAGCAATTCACTCTGCCAGAAATTTGAAAATGGTATCCTGTACTGCTTGGCATTTTCATGAAGATTTTAGAGTGTTTAGGTATCACTCTTAGGACAGTGCAGACGATTTGAAAAGAGTTGGAGGAGTATAATTGTTATCACAAAATTACAGCAGCTTGGAAATCTCACTCTGATAAGAAAAGAACTCCAAAATTTGTTGGTGAGAGCCTCAGACTCAACATAGAGGCCTACATCAAGTACCTTAAGGATGTATTGCTGCCCTGGGTCAAGAGGGTGGCTGCTGAAAAAGACCCTACGTCTTGTAACAGGACTCTGCACCATGCCACACAAGCAGGAAAACCCAGTCATATTTGTCAGATAATTTCTGCAACCACATCACCCCTTACATCTGGCCACGTAACTCTGTCAACTACAATCCCCTTGATTATTATGTATAAGGTACAATTGAGTAAAAGACCAACAAAACTTGTAACATACCAAAGGTGAACTGAAGGCAAGAATTACAACATCATTCATAAACTTCAACAAGAAGACTGTTCAGAAAAGATGCAGGAGATTCTGAAGTTGTTTAGAGGCCATCGTTGAAGCCAATGGTAATTTTATTGAATAAATTTACTCTTTTGTATTTCAAAACATTTTTGTGTGTAATTTTGGTAAATATATCTGTTAAAATGAGATGTCAGTGTTATTTTCATCTTTGCGTAATTTAGATGACAATTTACTAATTGCAGAAAGTATGCATATATATATGATTGATTTGAAATATCCAAACAAAATATGTAAGATGGAATATATGCAAACCAGTCTGATGTTGAAATTCTTTTTTGTTTTTGACAAAGAATAATAGATAATATATTCTATCTTATTGAGAGACAGTGAGAGAAAAAGGTGTAATACTAAAATTCTAATGTTGTATGGTTGTATGCTTGTTCCCAAAATACAGCTTACCAATACATAATACTCCAACTAATTCAGGAGCATTGTGGTTCAGTAGATATCAATTTGGAACAAGAAATCGGGGAGTCGAGTTCGAATTCCAGTTGAATTCCTTACATTCACTTACACACAAATACTCTTGGGAAAGGTATTAATTCATCTCTTTCCTCCGGCTATGGGTTAAATAACGACACATTTGGTTTTATCGCCTTGGCTGGCAACCAGTCTACTACAGAAAGTAATGGTAAACTACTGCGGGATAATCTTCTGCCAAGTCAGTTATGTCTCTTTTGAGACATGATTATCAAAGCATGTATCATGTATGACACTTAACTGACTAATTCTACCTGGAACCACTGCTGACTGCAGTGTCAAATTTCATTAAAATTAGACAAAGGATTCTTGAATTAGGGCCTTTTTTCCATTTTTACAGCATTTTAAGTAGGAAATTCAGTATTTATTTTCGATACACATTCTTATATCAGTTCACATATATAAACACTTGCAGTTCATATTCTAATTTTATATATACACATGAAAAATAATAATCATTCATAATACTTTATAACAACATTATTAAATAAGTTTACATAACACAGCATATATTTATAGAATTCACTACACTACATTAGCACTTTTATTATAAACAAATATATGGATGGATGTTTTGGCAACTACTTGATAGGTGAAAAGGCTATGTGGGTGTGTCATTGTAGAATGTAATCTGTGTGGCTGGAAAATTGTTCATAAAAATGAGGCATCCATACTTTATATTATTTCAATAAATATGAATCTCCCTAAGCAGACAATTGTTATTTGATTTTTTTAGAATGACCTTCAAATTTGAAAATTATAATATAGTAAGAATTACCTCCCACATAATGGTTAATATATTAGATAGATGAAGACACAATTGCTACTAATATCTTACTATTATCTGCGAGGTATTTCTACTAAAATTGATATAAACTGTCACCCTTAGGTTACTATTATTTAAAAGGCCTTTAGTGTGATATCATTTTGCAACTCAAATCTAAAAAAGTAAACATTTTTCTATGTTTAAAGGGAATATCTTTTTCATTTGACAAATTAAGTGTTATTTACGGAATCGATATAAGAATTGTTAAAACTATTATTAATATCATTATTAATTTTAATATGTTGAAAGTATTGTCATTTTTTTCTATTGTTTTTTGTCTCAGGAACTGCATTTTTTCACAAATTCTAGAAACCTTTCTATTTATTAATTTTTTTTATTATACTTGATCTAAATAATATTGTAGTAATGGGGGTAATAATAATTTTTACAATAACTTGTATTGCAAATACAAATTAAAATATGTGGAATTAATAATGCAAGGGATATTATTATTATTACCTCATCATTTTGTTTCATAAACTTCTTTAAAAAACCTCAACAGGTTTATGGGTGTTCTATATATATGTTTTTTTTTATTTATAAATATTACGCAACCCATGTTTTTACCACCTGGTATCTTCAAAAAATTTACAATAAATTATTTTACCATTTTTTAAGAATGCTCACATATTGGGAATTTTTTATAAATGTGCAATTTTCAAAAGTAGAAGAAGTTTTATTATTTATCCATGGTTGTATAATCTTAATAGATATGTTTTGGTATTCAAAAGTTCTACAATATAATTGTATTGAACACTTTTTAATACAACTGTGTTCTGGTCTAATCTAATTATGACCAAAAACAAAGTAAAAAAAAAAAAAAAAAAATATATATATATATATATATATATATATATATATAGATAGATAGATAGATATAAGCTGTTGATGTTTATGCTATCACAAGTCATTGATTATGCCCTCTATTCCAGAATCTGTAGTCTGCACAGGATAGTTGCAGTATAAACCACAGGTGAGCTCTGTGGAAATTGAAGAAACACAAATGTGTCTGAGCAAGTGTCTGTAGTTGGGATTGGTTAGGCATCCTAGCAAAAGGTTCTACTTGAAAAACAAGAATAACTGGCCATTTTATATATACAGTATAACCCGGATATAAGAGAGATTTTCTCTGGTCCCAAATTAGAGCCTGTAGTAATATATATAAAATAGACAAAGCCCGGATATAAGAGAACTTTTATCCGGTCCCAACAACTCTCTTATATCAGGGTTACACTGTGTATATATATAGATGTGTGTGTGTGTGTGTGTGTAGGGATGTAAATAAGTATACATGTGTACAGACACAGGTACACACCAATACCTAAATATTTATCTGGTATTAATAGAACAATGCTCAATGTAATATAACAGAGCTATAATATACACCTGATCATTCTGAATGGATGAAACAGAGTTGTGCATTAAACAGAATAATATATATATATATATATATATATATATATATATATATTAGTGCTTGTGTGTATTTGTGATGAGATGTGCAAAATGTTCTCAGCAATTTAAAAAAAAACTGATATACTAAATTTTTAAAAAACAGACATACTAATTTCTCTTTGAAACTTGCGTGCACATGCACACAGATGCATTTACACACATTATTTGTAAGCTCAGTCTAACATGTAGTTAATTGATATCTGATCTGAAAATTTCACTCTATAATGCTCTATAATGCTCAACCTGTGATAAATATCCACTACTGAATTAATTGTACTCCTTGTCAATACACATGTCCAAAACTAATTATTAGTTATGTAAAGTATATTTTTATTCATCATGAAGCTACTCTCATATCGAAGATAGCAAAGGTGTGTGTTTGTGCGTGTGTACATGCAAAGTGAGAGAGTGATAGAGAAAAACACATATGTTTTTACATGTGGAGATCATTTATAAATGCTATATAAAGCTATATACGCACAACTATAAATACAGAAACATACAAAAGATGTACATTTAACAAAGAATCAGTTCTGTTGTCCGTCATTTCTATTTTCGGATGATGGCATTTATTTTTGTTATTATTTCATCAGCATTGAAGCTGGTAATTTGAAAAAGAATTAGCCAATGAGAAGGTTTTAAATAAATGGTTTAACTCCCTGAGGGAGTGACTCAGTTAGAAGCGATCTGATTGGATAAGCAAGTGAAGCAGGATTGAACAGTGAAGGAGATGAAAGAATTCTGACATCAGATATCAGATTGACTGGGAAAGAAAGAGAAAAAATATTGATTGATAGGAAATGAATAAAATAGATACACTAAAAGGAACTGGCAGGGCTTTAACATAGAAAAATTGGCAAACAAATTGTTCAAGAGAAAAGAACAGATCTGAATAGATAAAGAAAGGCATCAATCCAAACAGGGTAGATATAAAGAAAGAGAGATATACAAACATAGAGACAGATATCAATATAGATATATGACCAAAGTTAAAACTGATAGATAGATAGGTACGATCAGAGTTAAGATGGACAGATAGATAGGTACAACCAGAGTTAAGATGGACAGATAAATAGGTACGACCAGAGTTAAGATGGACAGATAAATAGGTACGACCAGAGTTAAGATGGACAGATAGATAGGTATGGCCAGAGTTAAGATGGACAGATAGATAGGTATGGCCAGAGTTAAGATGGACAGATAGACAGGTATGACCAGAGTTAAGATGGACAGATAAATAGATACGACCAGATTAAGATAGATAGATAGATAGATAGATAGATAGATAGATAGATAGATACAACCAGAGTTAAGATGGACAGATGGATAGATACGACCGGAATTAAGATAGATAGATAAATAGATAGATAGATAGATAGATAGATAGATAGATACGACCAGAGTTAAGATGGACAGATAGATATGACCAGAATTAAGATAGATAGATAGATAGATAGATAGATATAACCAGAGTTAAGATGGACAGATAGATAGATACGAGCGGAATTAAGATGGACAGATAGATAGATAGATAGATAGATAGATAGATAGATAGATAGATACGACCAGAGTTAAGATGGTCAGATAGATAGGTACGACCAGAGTTAAGATGGACAGATAGATAGGTACGACCAGAGTTAAGATGGACAGATAGATATGTACGACCAGAGTTAAGATGGACAGATAGATATGTACGACCAGAGTTAAGATGGACAGATAGATAGGTTTGACCAGAGTTAAGATGGACAGATGGATAGATACGACTGGAATTAAGATGGACAGATAAATAGATACGACCAGAATTAAGATGGACTGATAGATAGATATGACCAGAGTTAAGATGGACAGATAGATAGATACGAGCGGAATTAAGATAGATAGATAGATAGATAGATAGATAGATAGATAGATAGATACGACCAGAATTAAGATAGATAGATAGATAAATAGATACGACCAGAATTAAGATAGATAGATAGATAAATAGATACGACCAGAGTTAAGATAGATAGATAGATAGATATGACCAAAATTAAGATGGACATATAGATAGATAGATACGACCAGAGTTAAGATGAACAGATAGATAGATAGATACGACCAGAATTAAGATGGACATATAGATAGATAGATAGATAGATACGACCAGAGTTAAGATAGATAGATAGATAGATAGATAGATACGACCAGAGAAGATAGATAGATAGATAGATAGATAGATAGATAGATACGGCCAGAATTAAGATAGATAGATAGATAGATAGATAGATAGATACGGCCAGAATTAAGATAGATAGATAGATAGATAGATAGATAGATAGATAGATAGATAGATACGACCAGTGTTAAGATGGACAGATAGATACGACCAGAGTTAAGATGGACAGATAGATATGACCAGAGTTAACATGGATAGATAGATACGACCAGAGTTAACATGGATAGATAGTTACAACCAGAGTTAAGATTGACAGAAAGATAGGTATGACCAAAGTTTAGATAGATAGATAGGTCCAGAGAAGGTAGGAAGGTAGGTGTGACCATAGTTAAGATGGATGAATAGATAAATGTAGACATAAGCAGAGAAAGGTAGATACAATTAGATAAAAAACAGATATGAATGAACAGAGATAGTGAAATAAATGTGCACTGATACAGACAGTGCTAGATGTATAGATATGGACAACAGTGGCATTGAATAGGGATAGACAGATATGAAAATAGAGAAGTAGATTCAAATAGACAAGAATAGATAGATAGAGAGAGAGAGAGAGAGAGTAAAAAAAAAGGAGTATGATAGATAATGGCTAATTTTTTTTTATTTTGATGTAAATGGCATTAAGTGCATTTAGCTTCATCTACCTTCATTCAAAAATATGACTTTTGATCAAGCTGCACAGGCTCAAGATTAATATCACCCCAGAAATGATAGATAGAACATTAATTTGAAATGATTCATTAGGCATTTTGGGGACAATGTTCTAATTAAAATTTCATTATATTTATTCTAAAGGTAGCTATTTTTTTAAAATGAAAAATATTCTTTCTTCTCCCTAATAATGGCAGGCTTTTATAAATAGGGCACACACACAAACAAATGCTTTTTTAAACAGGTGAATGAAACCTGAATCAAAAATTAAATTCAAAGGACTTAAGTTTAGGCATTTCTAATAATTATCTATAAATGTAAAAAAAAACATAATCTAATTGAAAGAACTAATTTTGCTTTAATGAACAAAGTAAGAAAATTACATTTTCTCTCTCAATTTTTGGTTAACCCCTTCCCCACTGATTACTTTTGAAAAACATTTTATTTTCAGACAATTTTTTTTTGTTTCTAATATAGTAACTAAGAAACTGAGTATGAGTTGACAAGTGGACTCATTTCAAGATCAGAACAGCATAAAAAGAATCAAGATCGACATATTTAGGAAACTGAAAACTCAGTGTTTTTATAGAGACACCATCTTTATTAAAATTACCTACTAAAGTTAAAGAGTTCAGCGTACCCTATTCTACACAGAGGTGCAAAGATTTTTACATACACCTATATATTTTATGGATATTCAAGTATCCATAAACATAAATAAAAACACATACAGAAGTATTTATCCACATATATTAAATTAAGTTCACCTGAAGCAAGATAGTAAAGCCACTGAGATGCAAGGTGTTACTGGGTATGGAAAGGTTAGAAACAGGAATATTGTTAATAAGCAAAAATAGAGGAAGAGTAATCAGGAGGGCAGCAGTGATTGACATTGTATTTATATTTTGGCAGATTAAAGTTGGCTTGGAAGCATGGAACCAGAAGGGAGTTCTGCAAACAAGAAGTGCAAGAAACGAAACTGTTAGCATAGAATTTACAGTTAGATCTAACCATCTCAGTTGTAAATTGGAGAGATCTTGTTACCAGTCTAGTTCTGCACTTTAATTCAAAGAAGCTAGGTGTAGAAGTCAAATAACTTATCTTTCAACATGGCTGTCTCCTTTTGTCTCCCTGTAGGAAGGTGAACTTTCAAGACACACCTTCCTGATGTTTCCAACTAGCATCCAGTTGGCAGACAAAAATAAACAGGGTTGTAACTGAATACATGTCCCTATGTGGCTCAAAGACAAATAGTGGATATTGTGCTGAATATTTATGGAGCTCAATGTACACACTGAAATTATCAGTCAATCATTGCTTACGGAATAGACTTGTCTGTAACAGAATGGAATCTCCCAGGTTATTAGTTAAGCCACCTACCAATTTGCCCCAGGGTGTTTTTTGGTCAGTCAGACCCAACTTCTATTCTAGTTGAGTACTGGCTGGTACTTCCACAAGATCCTTACGCTAGGCACCATAGCAAAGAGCACATCTGAACATTTGTCATTTATAGAAAAGGCAAAGGGAAGAGGTAACCTTAGGGTGGTGGGAAAGAGACTGATGCTGAGATATCAGATTGTGTGTGTGTATGTGATGTATATATGTATATCGGAGAAAGAGAAAGGAAGGAAGATGTATTGAATAAGTTCTTGCTGATTTTTCATGAAAAGTAGTGTTTTGTTTAAAAAATCAGTAAGAAACATGTCATTAAAAGTACTGTCCATCACTAAACACTACTTTTTCCTATCTTTCTGGCAGAATTTGAATTTCATGTTGAAAAACCAACATCTTTTAAGTAAACCCATTTTTTGGTATCTTCATAAGAATGAAATTGCTGCTCAGCCAAACCATGTACAATTGATTGGAACAAGTGATAATCAGACAGGGCAATGTCTAGTGAATACAGCAGGTCGGGCAGGACTTCCCATTTAAGCAGTTCAAAGTAGGTTTTCACCCATTTTGCAACATGTGGCTTAGCATGTCACAAAATCACCTTGTCATGCTAGTATAGCAGCAGTTTTTACTTCAATGCTCAGCTCAAATGCATCAATTGCAGTCAATAGTGATCTCCTGTGGGATGGTTTCAGTTGGTTTAAGCAGCTCATAATAAACTACACCCAGCTGATCCCCTCAAATGCAGAATAGAAGCTTCAAACCATAAATATTCGGCTTTGTCACCAATGTTGATGCATGGCCGAGCTTACCCCATGATCTTCTACACTTAGTGTTATTGTAGTGTATCCACTTTTCATTGCCATTCACGATACAATGCAAAAAACTTTTCCTTTTCTGCTGTTGAAGCAGATATTCACACGTCACAAGATGCCATTCGATATCTCTCAGCTTCAATTCGTACAGCACCCAATGCCCTTGCTTTTGAATCATTCTTAACACTTTCAAACATTTCCAAACTGTTGTGTGATCAACTCCTAATGATTCTGCAAGTTCAGCTTGTGCCTGACATGAGTCTTCATGAAGTAATGCCACCAATTCTTCATCTTTAAATTTTTTCAGTGTGCCAGAGTGTACTTTATCTTTGACATAAATATCATTATTTTTGAAGCCTCTAAACCAATCTCTGCATGTTGTTTTCAGCAAAGCATGGTCACTGTAAGTTTCAACAAGAGTTCTGTGTGCTTCAGCGACAGATTTCTTTTGAATAAAGTAGTGCAGTAAAGTTCCCTGTAAATAAACATTTTTGGCACAAAATTCAATATGTTTAATTCTATAAAAAACAAAGATGTTTATACTTTGGCTAAATGGCATACACTGATTTTCAAGGTGCCTCATGCAGTATGGTGCAGTGGATATTGGCTCAGAACAAGAAATCGGGGAGTCGAGTTTGAATTCCAGTTGAATTCCTTGCATTCACTTATGTGCAAATACTCTTGGGAAAGGTATTAATCCGTCTCATCCCTCCAGTTATGGGTTAAATGACAGATTGAGTTCTACAGCCTTGGCTGGCAACCAGTCTACCAGAGAGCAATAGTAAGCTACTGTGGGATAATCTTCTGCCCAGTCAATCATATCTCTTTCGAGACATGATCGTCTAAGCGTGCATTACGTATGGCACTTAACTGACTGACTGACTATTGTACTTTCTTATAGATGCGTTACCACTTGAAACTACACACATGCAATCCTGGGAATGCCTCTGCTGAAAAACAGCGAAAACTTCCTCAAGGTCCTAATATATAAGAATTTATCATTCTCAAGATAAATTTTTTATTTTTTTATTTTTTTTTTATCTATAAAAAGAAATTTCTTTTGACTGATCTACCATTGTTTATTCCCACTTCTCTTCAACCAACTAAATTTTCACCAAATTGTTTTCAATTACTGCCTACCCCACTGCCAACAATTATTTATCAGTTGGGGGGTGGGGTGTCAAGTACGTTTCAGATTCTGAATAAAGAGAAAGAAATGAGTGTGAACTGTAATTTGTCTTTCTGTAATCAGTATAATGAGATTCTGTGTAATTAAAATCGATGCAATCATTTCAAAGAACAATTGGCACAGCTGGACAATGTGTCTAATTTCAGAATTCACAATAAATTTCTATTTAAAGCACTAACATTAATGCTTAAATGTCTTGTAAAAGTGCTTTAGAAAATCATTTTAGAAGAGGTTTGGTTTATATAATTGTTTTCAGTCACGTAGTAAATTTTAAATTCTTTCAAAGAACAACTGAATTAAAAAAAATTTCCAATTTTATTCTCTCAGCATCAAATGTCCTGAATAAAAAGGAACAGAACACTGGGAATTAAATATAAAGTTGATTATCTATTATTTATATTATATTATTGTTTACCCAATATACAACCCAAGAATAGGAGAGTTGTTGAACGAGGCGCTGCAATGAATGACTTGCTGAACGAGGCGCTGCAATGAATGACTTGCTGAACGAGGCGCTGCAATGAATGACTCGCTGAACGAGGCGCTGCAATGAATGACTTGCTGAACGAGGCGCTGCAATGAATGACTTACTGAATGAGACACTGTAATGAATGACTTACTGAATGAGACACTGTAATGAATGACTTACTGAATGAGACACTGTAATGAATGACTTACTGAATGAGACACTGTAATGAATGACTTACTGAATGAGACACTGTAAAGATATAAAAGAAGAAAGCAGAAAGAGCATATTATGAGGATATGTAGGATAGATAACAACTCTAGATGTAAAGAGGTTAAAAGATTAGGGAAGTATCACTTAGAGAGCCTACGCCACAAAGTAACAGTTCTTGGGAAGAAGGTATCTAAGTGGAACTCCCTCCTGAACATGTTTATTTCTGGTCTGATCTTATACAAGGTTCAAGGGGGTAAATTGTCGCCATTTTATAATTCTCATTTCACACATACTAAAACTTTGAAACTGCATGCTGTACTGCTTGGCATTCATGCTGGAATCTTCAATATGAACATTTCAAAATGGTTGGATGTCAATCTGAGGACAGTGCAGAAAATTTGAAAAGAGATGAGTCTAATGATGATTATGAAGGTGTTTGGATCGATCAATAGTGATGGTGACATTATGCCTTCATTCATCTTTTCACAGAGACTTAACATGGAGGCCTCCATCAAGTGCTGCCCTCAGTCAAGTGGGTGGCTGATGCAAGATATATTAAGGAAATCGTTGTCTTAAGAAAAAATATTCTTTTCTATGAATGAATTTTTACAAATAATTTTTTTCTTTAATTTTAATTAGAATAATGTAAAAAATCTTAAAATTCAGTATTTATTTCATCCTTTTAGATGATATGATTATTAAGTAAAAACTATATTTACTTGTCATAAATGGAAAAGTTTAGTACAAATCATCAAACACCAATATTTTTAAAAGAATTAAAAATTTTTTGTATACGTATAAATATGCCAATTTTTTATGTACAAGTGACCACACACCATATTATCAGAAAATAAAAGGGATAAGTATAGTATGTTTACAGCCAAAAGTATTTAAAATTCAATAAACATTAGACTACAAAAAATATTTACTTAGATTAAGAGTACTTAAGAAGTATATATAAAAGGCACTCCATTAATTCAATTACTTTTTTAATGACTAAATCCCACACAGAACAGAATTAGATAAATATCAATGACATCAAGGTGTCAAATTTGCCAACACCTTAAATAAACAGTTATTGTTGGGTTAAAAAAATGTGTTTCTATGATATCTTAAACTTAAATAATAGTTGTTTCAAATCAGAATACTTATACTTTAAATCAGCTAATATTCCTCAGATAAAGTTTCAGTTAATTTAAATCAGTTTTAAATTAGTTTTTGAAATACAGCAAATTATTTTGCTAATTGGAAATATTAAATTTAATCTATCAATTTGAAATTAAAAATAAAGTAAAAGCTTTAAGATATTTCATTTTAAAAAAAATAATTTTAAACCCCAAGTATCATTTTTTTGGGGGAGGAGTACCTGAATAAAAACATTTTCTACTCTTAAAGTGGCAATCACCTGAGCATTTTGATCATAGCTTGAGAGTAAAATAAGCAATGTTGATATTTTTAATAGTATACAACGTGCGATAGTTAAATTGTCGCTATTTTATACTTTTAATTTCATGCATGCATATTGTATAAGATTTTGTCGACTGCACAGTCAGTTGGGTCAGCTGAGTAAAAGAGCATCATGATGCAATTCACTCTGCCAAAAATTTAGAAATGGTATGCTGTACTGATTAATATTCATGCTGAAATCTCTAATACAAATATTTCAGTGTGTCAATCTGAAGACAGTACAAAGGATGCTGTATCTCCAAAAGATGTACCGAGAGTGATAAAAACTAAATATCCAGTCAACATCATGGTATGTGGAGTAATCACTATGTTATGCCTCTATTCATCTATGCACAGGGCCCCAGACTCAACATGGCGGCCTACAGACGGTAGAACTGACCTGGGTCAAGAGAGTGACTGCTGGAAAATCCTATGTCTGGCAACAAGACTCTGCCCCAGGCCACAAAAGCAGTCATGGCTGTCACAAAATTTCCTTGACTATATCACCCCTTACATCTGGCCACCTAACTACCCAGACTGTAATCCCCTTGATTATTATGTGTGGGGTGCAGTTGGAACTTCTTGTAACACCAATGATGAACTGAAGGCAAGGATTATGGCAGCATTCACCAATTTAAACAAGGAGACTGTCTAGAAGAGATGCAAAAGATTTCGAAGTCGTCTAGAGGCCATGGCTGAAGCCAATGGCGAGTTTACTGAATAAAATTTGTGTAATTTTGAAAATATAGCAATAATTAAATATGAAAATAACATGCTGTATTTAAGATGAATGACTACCAAAAGGATTAAATCTATTAATCTGAATTGTTTACAATAATGCCAGTTTCTCAATCAAAGAAATGACTGTTGTACAGCATAGATGAGGAAATGTTCATATTTGATAGAAAATAATCATTTTTAAACTGATATTTTTGTCTAGAGTGGATTTTATACAATCCCTATCATCTGAAAAGAATCAAAGTAATTCCAAAAGACATACTTATAATGTGACACGGCTTCCCTCTGTCTTTTCTATAAATATTTTCATGGCAATTGTTCTGATAAGCTTTTGTCCCTGGTGCCCTGTCCATGTAAATTTATGTGTGCTACTAGATTGATATCTAGGTCCCACCCTTTTACCGTTAAAATAGATGCAACTGCTACTTTTTTACTTGAACAGTTTCTTTTCTTGTGCTTACTGCCTGTGGAACTTCCTTCTGTTTACTTGTTTCCCTGATAGCTACAAATCTCCAAAAATTTAAATCCAGTATCAATTGTCATCTTCTATCTTCTTGAATCCCATTTATCTTTTATCAATACCCACTCTACCCAGTCTTTTCTCTCACTGTAACCCCTGCACACTAGTGGTGGTCACACCTTGCTTGGGGTGAAATGATTAAATAAATAAATAATTTAAAAAAAAACAAATTAATCAATTTTGATTAACTAGATAATTTATCTATTTGACTAATCATGGAAATTTGACTTACCAAAGTCTTTACTTTACGGCCATGTTTATAATTCACATAAATATCTAAACTTATTTATAAATGAAACTTTGTCTGTGTGTCTGTGTGTATCTGTTACCTATAGACTCCGAAACGGCTGAACCAATTTTCTTCAAAATTTACACAGTTGTACTATAAGCGTCTGTGAGTGTTCTTAGCTAAGTTTTGTGTCGAGGTACCCCCGATAAATATCGAAAATCGATAATTGAAAAAAATCGGGTTATAGAAGGAGTGGTCCGATTTTAATCAAATTTGATACACTCATAGACAAAGACATAAGAAACAATATTCAGAAGTTTCAAGGTTGCAGTTCTTACAATAGTGCAGAAAATCGATAATATATATATATAAAAGGCAAGATACCGGGTCTGATCAAAATCAGTTTTTCAGCCCTTTTATTTTAGTTTGTGCTTTAGGTTTGGCACTAAGTAGGTATAATTGTAGTTCTTAGTCTCAGCCATGATACCATTTACTCAGAGGACTTATTTAGCCTTCAAAATTCAGTTTACGACGAAAAAAACTTACTTGATATCGATACCAGGAAATCAAAATTTGACTTACATCCATTCATTTTTCTTTCAGTCTACGGTTTCGCTTTAACTGGAAGCAACTATTGCTTTTTAGTCTTTCGTGCCAACGTTCAAAGAGTCTGAACTCCAGGACCATGGATTAGTATTAAAGCTTTCATTACACCTGAGCAATGCCGGGCTATACTGCTAGTATATATATATATATATATATATATATATATATATATACTAGGTGCAATTGGTAGATTGTCGCAATTAATTTATTATTTCAAATATTCTTTAGGCTGAGTCTGAGCTCCAGAACCATGGATTAGTTTTAAAGCTTTCATTACACCTGAGCAACGCCGGGCTATACTGCTAGTTATGACTAAAACCAGAAACTGCTTGATAGAGGTATTCAGAAAACTACTTGACTAATGGAAATCTGACTTGATGCTAACTGTTAAAGAAAAGCTTTTTCTCGCATCTTCAAACATGCCATGGTACTAATGGAGGATTAAACTGGATCAGGTTTCCAAGAATAGACTGAACATGCAGAATATTTTTACGGATCTGGAAATGGATCTTAACTCAGCAACACTATCCATTATAATTCTCTGCAGGAACATGGCATCCCTCCCTGGGATTTTTTTCTTCTTTCAGGGAAAATAATTGATGATATTTGAAAATTTCTGTGGGCTTCAAAGTACATAATAAAAGACTTCTATAATGGAATGCAAAGTAGAATGTAATTTCTGAGTTGCCAACAGTATCATTTGTGAGGCAACAGTGGTTCAAAATAACAGGCCTCTGCAATATTCAAAAGAGTTGGACTTACAACTTGGTCAATCTGATTAAAAAAAAGAAATATACACACAAAAACACTTGCATATATATATATATATATATATATATATATCTAGATAGATAGAGAGATAGAGATAGATAGTTTCTATTGTAAAATCAAGCAGAAAAGGAGTGAAATGAAAAATGTAGTATATATCATTATACATACACACATACAAACATATGTGTAGGTATGTATTCTATTCAATAGAAACAACAGGAAATTTCTGTCAGAATGGGTGGGGTGTTATAATTTACATTTGGACTTATATCTTCATTCTTTTTGTTATTATTGCAATATTTCAGCCATTGTGTTTTACAACCTTCATCAGGCATCTGTGGATTCAGGTAATCTTCATTTTTTAAAGTTTTTGAACTGAATCCTTAATTTAATCTATGGGGATAGAAAAAAAAGATATCTCTAGACAGTTGAATGAGAACAAGCTACCCTTGTAGATTAAATAATGGTTCAGTTTGAAATACTCAAAAGGTTACCCACATCATCAGACACCTGATGAAAGCTGGAGAGCATAATGGCCAAAACGTTGTAATAACAACAACAAAAGGTGAGGCAAAACCTCTTTTGGATTGTAAGGAAAATCTTTTTTGCAAGTGAATATAGGATTAACCATTTTTTTGATAATAACTGATTTTTTGAAGAAAAGTTGTTCTATCTAATCCACAGCTGATGGAAGGAGATGGTTTCATCCCTCTCCAAAGGGTATTTACATGTAAGTAACTGCAACAAACCTAGCTAGGATTTGAAAATGGCTTGCCAATTTCTTATTCCAAGCCGCTATCCATTACACCACCTGCACATTCATTAAAGTAAAGACAGTTTCAATGTAAATAATATAAATAAGGATAGGGAATCGTTAAGCTTTTTGCTTTATATTTTTTTCTAGTTTTTGATGTAAGATGGAATCTTTTAAAGGAACTTGCCAAAATTGTGTGAAAACAACTGATGATGGTTGAAAAAACTCAGAGTATTACACAATTTCACCAAGTTCTTTTCCAAACTTTCACCTAACATAAAAAACTTGATACCAGAAGAAATTCACCAAAGGTTTTAAACATTTCCTGTCTATTTAATAAATCATGTTTTAATGAAGGTCTGCTACCTAAATATGCTATGTTTAATAATGGCTTCACCTGGTGATTTCAGTATGTGAGAGCCTAACAATTCAGCTTACAACTGAACTTCTAGACTACACATAGTTTGTTTACAGTGATAAAAGCTTGTGTAGAACCAGCCACACTATATAGAAGAACAGATAACAAAGAAATAGTGATTAATATGTCATAAAGTCTTCAAACTTTCTTCATATTTGAATTCACAGTTCTTTTTGGCTTAAAATGGTTGCCATCCAAGGCAAGATAGCCAAGTTTGTGCTGCTATTAAATCGATAGCAGGAGGAAGATAGATTCTCTCTCACTCACACAATTGTGTATTTGGTCAGAAATCTCTCTTTTATACAAGTTTTATTAAAAATAACCGACAATGAACTAGGGATAAGTTTTTTTATGTAATTTTTCTTGTGTTATTATTTTTCTTTTCTGGATATAAATCATGTAAAATTTGTCTGAATGTTTTGTCTGTCTGAGCACTTTCGGCTCTACTTTTAGTCATTATCAAGGATAATTTTATTTTTACTTTTAACAATGTATGTATATTTTTTATGTTTGTATCTGGAGTTCTAGGAATGTTTTATTTTTCAAACATGGTTAATACATTGTGGGCGTGTTCATAGTTGATGTTATTAAGTATTGGCTTTTCTTTTTTTATTAATAATGCTTCCATCACATATATATATATATATTTAAAATTTATAGCATAAGTATGTTATAATATCACTAAAAAAGTAGTTATTTTGTTTTGACATTTCTTGTTTTATCAAGTGATGGTGCTGATTGTGAGATGAAGAGTTTTAAAAAGTTCAAAACTAGCCAAACCCCCTCAATAGGAAAGACACTGATTGATTGATGACCAATCAAAATATAAGTCATTTCTAATTTTGAAGAACATAGTCAGTTATAATGTCATACGTGATACACGCTTGGGCAATCATGTCTCTTTTGAGACATGACTGACTGGGCAGAAGATTATCCCGCAGTAGGTTGCCATTGCTTTCTGCGGTAGACTGGTTGCTGACCAAGGCTATAGAACCCAATCTGTCCTGTTATTTAACCCATAACTGGAGGGAAGAGACGGCTTAATACCTTTCCCAAGGGTATTTGCACGTAAGTGAATGCAATGAATTCGGCTGGAATTTGAACTCGGCTCCCCGATTTCTCGTTCCGAGCCGATATCCAATGCACCAGACCTTAAAAACAATTTATTGGTGCATTAATGTTAATGTTTGATCAGTAAGACTAACTGACTATTAATTTCACTTTATAATAAAAATTAAAATTTATTTGAAAAAATTATTTCAAATTAATGTTAGAAACTATGAATTTAAAATTCTAAGCAGTAGGATTTGATTATTAGAAAGTTATTCAAATATGAAACAGGGAAGTGATACAGACACACATAGATACACATATATAGATACCTACACATTCACAAACATACATATGCATACATATATACACACATACACACACATGCATATTATCATCCACAGACAATAGTTTAAAAAAAAATATATATATATATAGTCATCCGCAGACAATAGTTAAAAAAAAAAAATATATATATATATATATATATATATATATATATATAGTCATCTGCAGACAATAGTTATATATATATATATATTTTTTTTTTTAACTATTGTTTTTAGCAATGTGTCAATTTATTCATTAAATTCAGTGTTAAGGCAAGAAATATCTGCATATGCTACACAAGTTAGATACATCTGAATTCGGATGATAAAAAGAACACAGGAGATGTTTAAATAGGGTCAAGAAAAACAATCATATTCCAATGCATAAACATATAAATATAATTAAATATATAAGCACGCAAATTTGCATGCCAAAAACAAAATACATATGCACATAAAAAAATATATATGAAGCCTCTCAAATAGTGAGATGTCTTTGATATGGTGAGTTAAATAGAATTTTTGTGCTTTTGAAAATGGCTATAGAAGTGGTCAAAAGCACTTGGCACAAAAATTATGCACAATTTCAATATTCTTCAATTTCCATCCATCCAGTCAGTACCAAATAAGTTTGTTTTTGTTTTTTTTGTTTTTTTGCATGCTTTTACACACTTGTTATGAACTGAACATTACATGTCATTTCACTAATAACAAGTAAGTTCTTATCCAACACATCCAATTTTCAAAGTTCTTTTTTTAGTATAGGTTTTCTGTTTGCTTTCCATGTGGCTTCATTAATTATTGTGATATCACTATCAGTATCTAGTTGCATTTTTATATCCACATTCTCGATTTTCACATACACAATTTTGGTGGGTTTTTTATAATTATTTTTGTCTTTTTTAACACTGTGTATGAAATTTTTTCAGTAAGAATTTTTCTTTGTTTTAGTTTTACAGTGTGACATTTTATACCCTACTTTTCCACACTTGTAGCACTTTGAATTCTTAAAGGAGCAGTCATCTCTAAGATCATCTCCATATGAAACAGATTCATTTTTTTTTTCTACATTTTCCAAATTTTTCTTTGGTTTGTATATATGTGCACTTTTTTCTTTGCTTTTTTCTATACCATGTCTCAAATTTAGGATTCTCTGACATTCATCCAATATTTCTTGTTGTGTTAGATTCCTAACAAGACTGGAACAATAAAAAACTAACATGTATTCTAGAGTCAGCTCATTTAATTTGAATCTTTCACACTCCTAGTTAATCATTCTAGCATATGTGACAAAATCTTTGTCTTTTTTAATCAGATTCATGCACTTCCAATGAGTATTGAATAATTAACTTCTCTCACCAAAAATATTTGTCAGAATATTTACCATTTCTTCAAAGCAGATTTTCTCCTGGTTTTCTTGGTAGTACAAATTTATAATATTTTTTATGTTCTGCTGATGCTAACTTTTTCATCATGTCTTGTTTTTGTCTCATCTTCCCAGACACTGCATTCTTCTATTTGCTCATATCTTCTAAAATAAGCAGAAAAGGTAATTTCATCATATGAATTGTATATGAATTCAGCTATGGCATTTGCCACTGCGTCAGGAGTGAAAGAAATTAGGGAGTTTTTTGTTTTCTTATTATTTCAATTAACTTTTGTTGCTTCTCAAGTTCCAAGAGACTGTTGTTGTTGCTATACTTTTACCACATCAGTTAATAATTTTTTCATATTTAAGAATAACTTTTTTCTTTACACCCTGCAAAAAAAAAAAAAAAAAAAATGACACCCATTTGGTTCTAATTTCTTGCTGTCACTTATGTGTGCTGCAGCAAAAAAAGTTTTCCTAACCCATATAAATTTTGATTCCTTGTTGCCTGTTATATCTTGACTGACTCCAACAGTACTCTAACACACTATCCAGAACTCGGAGTTCTTTATTTAATGCATCTTGTCTAGTTCATTTATGTTTCTTGGAATATCTTATTTGCTCCACAACAGGCCTGCCATGTCATGTACACAAGTGTGAATCATCCTTGTTCATATTAATTAGTATGAAGTAAGTTTCACTCAGACAACTTCCTTAAAACAAACAACTGGCAGGATGTTTTTTCCAATCACTACAATCTTCACCCCCTTCAATCAAGGCTTGAGTTAGACTATCTATAATTCCATGAAGTTCATTTCTTATATTTTCTTACACTCAAACAACAGTTTACCCATCTGCCTTAAGTGGCTCTTGGGCTTTTTATAGGGTGAATATCAATAACTATAAAAAACGTTCACATATTAATCTGAAATGTCTACACTTTTCTCAGAAACAACACAAAGTACTTTATAATCAGAATTTGTGCTACTTTTGCAATAAGCATTCAAAATGCTGACATTTCTTTGAGCCTGAATCTTTTCTTTCATGAAATGTTGTTCAATAGTTTTTTCAAGGCAATATCTGTCATTTACTTGAATTTTTTTCTCATTCACAAATCACCATTTAAATTAGCCAATTCATTTGGTCTTCATTGTTCTTTATACTTTTGCTTTTTACAAACTTGTTCTTGAACTGATTATCAAACTGTAAGCAACCTTGGTGCCTTTATCTTTAAAGAAAAGAAGAAAAAAATGAAAAAAAGAAAATGAAAAAAATGAAAAAAAAAAAAAAAGAAAATTGTTTAATAATAATGCTTAAAGGATTATTTTTGTTTCTTTTTGATACAATTGTTATCTTCCTTTAAAATATCCTGGTTACATTATTTTGGGTTTTCATTTTATTTAAAAAAAATTTTTTTTTCTCCCTGCATTTTGTTGGTTTAAGAATTTTTATCTTTATTCATATTTTTTTCACTCACAATATTAAATACAATCTTTCTTTAGGTCATTATAATCCTTACCAATTTCTAAACTTCTGCAATTATCTCTCATAAAATTTCCTCCCAGAATATCTGTTGTGTACAAAAGACTAATTTTAGTCAGCTGTATCTGAGTCAAGATCAGTTTTATATTTGTAAAAATAAAATAGAAAAATTAGATAGCAAAATTAATTTTCTCTTAATCTGTCAATCAATGACAGCATATAATTGATGAATTACCATAGAAACGTGCCTCACACTTGTTGTAGCTGTGGAATGTTTAAATTTAAATATAGAAACTCAGATAGAATGAACTGTAAATTAGAAGCAAAGTCAATTTGACTAAATTAAAAGAATTTAAAATAGAAAAATACTTGGGATTTTTTTTTTCAAGTGTTTCTATATTTTTATGCCCAAAGTGTTCACAAGATGCATTATATACTTAATGTTTAGATAATGCAGTATATTCTAAGCAGTTAGAAGGTGTGGCACAAAAGATTGCTACACAAACTGGCCAGTAATAGAATTTCTCAGAGAGCCTTGTTATCAAATCTTTTTTGTCAGGTAGATCTATGAAAGTCATCATTAATGAACAGTCTTTTGTAGTACTTAAAATTAATGTTGGTATCCACAAAAGACTCTCCTTAGTTCTACTCTTTTTCTGCTTTACAACAAGGATCTGATTAAGAAGACTTGGATCCTTAGTAAATCCAGTGGTGGAAATAATAAGACACTCTACATTTTTGCTTTTAACTTTATGAATATTGATTGAAATCCAGTGGTGGAAATAATAAGACACTCTACATTTTTGAAATGAAAATTGAAATCCAGTGGTGGAAATAATAAGACACTCTACATTTTTGCTTTTAACTTTATGAATATTGATTGAAATCCAGTGGTGGAAATAATAAGACACTCTACATTTTTGAAATGAAAATTGAAATCCAGTGGTGGAAATAATAAGACACTCTACATTTTTGCTTTTAACTTTATGAATATTGATTGAAATCCAGTGGTGGAAATAATAAGACACTCTACATTTTTGCTTTTAACTTTATGAATATTGATTGAAATCCAGTGGTGGAAATAATAAGACACTCTACATTTTTGAAATGAAAATTGAAATCCAGTGGTGGAAATAATAAGACACTCTACATTTTTGCTTTTAACTTTATGAATATTGATTGAAATCCAGTGGTGGAAATAATAAGACACTCTACATTTTTGAAATGAAAATTGAAATCCAGTGGTGGAAATAATAAGACACTCTACATTTTTGCTTTTAACTTTATGAATATTGATTGAAATCCAGTGGTGGAAATAATAAGACACTCTACATTTTTGAAATGAAAATTGAAATCCAGTGGTGGAAATAATAAGACACTCTACATTTTTGCTTTTAACTTTATGAATATTGATTGAAATCCAGTGGTGGAAATAATAAGACACTCTACATTTTTGCTTTTAACTTTATGAATATTGATTGAAATATAATAAATTCTTGACCAACATTGGTAGATAATAAAACAAGAAGTAAGTATACATTCATTTTTTATAATTTGGTTAAGTTTTGGCAAAATTATTGCAAAAATACTATTCTGGGGAAACAAACTAGATGGAAATAAAGATAAGACAACCTGTCTAAAAGTCTTCTTTTCACTAACAAAAAATGTTTAAGAGAAAGAAAAAAAAAACGCTTTTAGTATTTGCATTTATTTCCTTTTATTAGCAGTTCATCCACACAACGATCATTCATAGATTTTACTAAAATCCCAAGCATTTCTTGAGGAATTTTCTCCCAGTACTCCTAGACAACATGCCAAATCTCCTGTGTCTTCAAAACGTTGATCATTGGTGTAAACTTGCCTCACCACTATATTGCACAGGTTCTCTATAGGATTCAGATCTGGTGACTTAGCTGTCCAACTCAAAGTGTGGATATTGTGGGTGGGGAGCCACTCAATTCTGTGCTTTGAAGTGTGAATGGTGGCGTTGTTATGTTGGTGAAAATTATCTAAACATGGAAGAAGACTTCTTTGTTGTACTTCCATGTACTTTACTGAACTTTGTCTTCCCTCCAGACTAGCCTTAACTTCTACTGAAAAAGCTCTCCAGATGATCAGTGATCCTCCTCTGAAGGGCCTTTTGGTGAAGATCAGATCATCCTTTCTTAAATTGTGCCAGCAGAATTTAAATCCATCAGGACCATCTAAAGTGAACTTTTTTTTCATCTGACAACACAATATTTGCCAAATTTTCAGTTTTCCAATGTGATTTTTCTTACCTCCACTCCTCTTCTCGTTTCTTGTGTATCGTCTTTAGTTCTGGTTTTGTTTTTTCTCTTATACACAAAATTTTCTGAAATATCGAGAATCTGCCTAACTCTTCTGGGTATTACATTCAACTCCAGAAATGTTTGAAGATATGCCTGAAGATTTCTGGAGCTGTTTCTTGTAGAAGAAGCCTCACATAGCATCCTGCGATGACTGGGTTGGGTAAGCTTGAATAGACATCCAGTTGATTTCTTTGATCCGTACACTTCAGGATTTTGCAAGAAATTGTGAACTACTGTTCTTGACCTCTCAACCTGCTTAAAAATTGAATTGTAGAAATATCCTTGACCATTTAGGGCTATTATTTGACCATTTTTGAATTTTTAAGAGAGAACATTTTCTGCCAATGTTGTAAAAATTAAGATTTTTAAAATTAAAACCTGAATATTAGACATCTAATCATCAGTATACAATCTAGTGTCACACAGGTGTGCTGTTATGATTGTTTTCTTTAGCATCAAAGGTACAGAAACTCTGATAAACGAAAATTTTGTATTATTATTTCCACAAAATTTTATTGGGTGAAAAGTAAAAAAAAAAAAAAAAAAAAAATCTTTCCCAAAACTTTGTAGAGCAAACTTCTGGGAGAAAACTCCCCTGACAGCTACAATCTTGACAACTATAAGTCTAGGGTCAACCAATTTCTATCCTACACATCCTCATAATTTTTATTTACTTCCTCTTCCCTTCTCTCTTACAACAATATCACTCAATAACCCTTTCCCTAGAGTGGCTTTCAGATTTTTTTATTGGGTGAAAAGTAAAGAAAAACACATATGTTAGATTTCTGAGTTCACTTCTATAATTTGTGTCAGTTTCATGAATATATAAATTAAAATAAAAAGTGAACATTTGTTACAAACATCTAAATCTAAACTTATTTATAAATGGAACTTTGTGTGTGTGTCCATTACCTATAGACTCAGAAACAACTGAACCAATTTTCTTGAAAATTTAGACAGTTGTACTATAAGCATCTGCGAGTGTTCTTAGCTAGGTTTTGTGTTGAGGTACCCCGATAAATATCAAAAATCGATATATATATATATATGTATATATATAAAAGGCAAAATGTTTGTGTCTGTGTCTGTTTATCTGCCTGTATGTCTGTATTTTTTCAGCCCTTTTATTTTAGTTTTTGCTTCGGGTTTGGCTCTAAGTAGGTATAATTGTAGTTCTTAGTCTCAGCCATGATACCATTTACTCAGAGGACTTATTTAGCCTTCAAAATTCAGTTTAAGACGAAAAAAACTTACTTGATATCAATACCAGGAAATCAAAATTTGACTTACATCCATTCATTTTTCTTTCAGTCTATGGTTTCACTTTCACTGGAAACAACTATTGCTTTTTAGTCTTTTGTGCTAGCATCCAAAGAGTCTGAGCTCCAGGACCATGGATTAGTATTAAAGCTTTCATTACACCCGAGCAATGCCGAGCTATACTGCTAGTGAATATATAAATTAAAACAAAAAGTGAACATTTGTTACAAACATACAACTATATTTGTAGATACATCATTTGAATACATGAAAGTTTTTTCTTATAGGAGCTCATTTATAAATCTACCATTCATCTATGCATTGAATACTGTTGCCATATCTGATCAGGTGCTCTTGCTATTCACCTTGAGTTTCTCAACAAAATCCAAAGAAGGACCTGCAATGTTATCAATTGGCATCTAGGTCCCACCCTTTTACAGTTGAAATTAATAAATGTAACCACCTTTCTACTCTAATAGTTTCTTTTCTCACACTTCCCTTCTGTGGAACTCGTTTCTGTTTACTTGCTGCCCTGATAACTACAATATCTGAAAGTTTAAATGCAATGTCAATTGCCATTTGTGTGTATCTTCTCGAAGTGTAGTTGGAAGACAAATTAATGACCACTTGGATCTGTTCTCCCAGCTGCTTCTCATAGAAGCCGGACTAGGGACTTTACTAGGGACTCTGTTTCCTGCATACCGTAAGCAAAACGCTGTCTCCCGAACACCGGTGTAGCCTTCATGAATCGCCAACACCAAACTGCCTCCGAAACAGAAGTTGGCTCTTTTTATGTGTTTTTGGTCTCGAGTGAGAAACCATAATTTCTCGCTTCTGAAAAGCCTCGCTTTCACCAATGACGCATGCGCCGTATCATTCCAAAAACTGCTTTGCATGAGCTCGCCTCCATTACGTCTACGAACACATGTGCAGACAAACCGCCTTCTCTTGCTTCGACGAGGTAAGTCTCCACCACACCATCTTCTATTTCCTTGAATTCCATTCATCTTTAATCATTTTTTTGACACTGTCTGTACTCCGTTTGTTTCTCTCACTGTAATCCCATGTGCACTAGTGGTAGTCCTGCTTTGCTTGGGGTGAAATGATTAAAATAAAATTGCAACTGTAACATTGTACAAAAAGTTCAAAACAGTCATTTCAATGTTTTAAAGTCGGTTCTCTGTGCAGGGCCCGGAGGTTTTTTCTGTCTGAATCTATCCTGCACATTTATAAATCTACCATCCGCCCGTGCATTGACTACTGTTGCCACATCTGGTCAGGTGCCCCTGCTATTCTCCATGGGCTTCTAGACAAGGTACAGCGGAGGGTCTGTAATGTGATCGATACCGACTTAGCAGACCGCCTGCAGTCTCTCTCTCACCGGTGCGACGTGGCTTCTCTGTGTCTCTTCTATAAATACTTTCATGGCTTCTGCTCCGATGAACTTAGATCACTGGTGCCCCCTCGGTTCGAATTTGCAAGAGATACTAGATTAGCAACTAGATCCCACCCTTTTACAGTGAAACCGATAAAATGCAACCGCAACTTCTACTCCAACAGTTTCTTTTCTCGCACTTCCTGACTGTGGAATTCTCTTCCACATGACTGCTTCCCTGATGGCTACAATCTCCAGGAATTTAAATGTAAGGTCAATACACACCTCCTAACAAACTAACTTCCATTCTTTCAAACACTCTTAACACCCACCCACCCAACTATCTATCACCCCCCTTCTGACATTTCCTATATCTAACCACTCTTCCTATTTACCTCCCCCTATATAGCCCCAAGCACAATAGTGGCAGTGGAATGCCTTGCTTGGGGTGAAATGATTTAAAAAAACTCCTTTGAGCATGTTATCAGGTGTAGTCTGTGGCTCCAATAAAAATGTATATATAATGTATACACAGGCAGCAATAATTTATTAAAACATGATCTATTGAATTCTACCAGGATGACATGTCTATTCAATCTTTTATTACATTCATCCAGGCAACTTATACAAAAAGGCACTGATAGTTTTATAGCCTGACCAAAAGAAATGAACTTGAGCCATGAAACATACATGACTGCCTTTCCACATTTCTAAAATTTCTTTAACACTTAAAAAAGAGACAGAGAGAGAAAGAGAGCTCTGCTGGTTGAGAAGGCTGTTTGTGTGTGTGCATGGATGCACGTCTCTGCCCATATTACAAATAACTTCTATGAAAGTACAAAGAAATACATACTAAGGATTTTATTGAAGATTAGGTGTGTGGCTGAGTGATTAGAGCATCAGTGTTCCAACCATTGAAATCTTGCCATGGCCGATTAGTTAAGGAGGTGAAGAGGATTTCATTGTTCAGCACCATTTGGTTGACCGAAGTCTTTTGAGTAAAGGAAACAGTTCAGAAGCCGCCATTGATTGTGCTAGCATAAAGCTTGGCTGGTAAGCATGTTAAAAAAGTACTTATTCCCCAGCAATGGTGATGTATCAGCTGAAAAACTTAAAGACTGAAATCTTTCACATGAATTCACCATCTACCACAGGCATGAATAATGCTGTATATGTGATTAATGTAAATAAGATTTGTCAGTTAGCTGACTGACATTATATTATCACCTTGTATCCAGAGTTTTGTAGATTAACATTTTTGTCATCATTCAGTCCACTGGTCAGGTTTCAGCAAATGACTCATTTTTTTGTTATCTTTATAGTAAGTTGGATGTAATAAATTTAGCACTAGCTATTAGTGTTAGTTTGATTTCTTTTCTTTGTGTTTGTGAAAAATGTTGTGGTTATATTTATGACAAAAATATAATTTTAAGTTATGCTCTATTTATAGGTAAAAGTGCTCAATATCAAAGATGGAGTGGATGTAAATATAAAAGTGGACACTGGGGTCAACACCAAGCAGGGACAATCTGTTTCATGCTTGAATGCATGCAAGCTTTAGGCCATGAACATAACTTTCCTGGTTTAATGATTGCATTCAAGCATGAAACACTTTCACACTATATATATATATATATATATATAGGAAAAACTACTAAAAAGTTGTAAGTTTAAAAATGTATTTTTTTGACAGTATTTATTTATTTTATTATATTTGATATTTCAGACCGTTCTCGGTCTTTCATCAGAAACAAATGATTTTAAAATTTAAATTAGAAACTTTTTTCGCCACGAGAGTGTTCGTCGAGAGATTGTTTACATCATGTGACGCAGAAAGCGACAGATTTTTTTAATATTTGTAAACGTAAACCTATCTTTAATAATACTTATAAATGTTGTTTTAAAGAAAAATTTTTAAGTGTGTCTAAAAAATGTTTAACTATTGAAATATTTATAATGATTCAAAACACATAAGTCCCTATTTAACCCTAGCCTGTATGTATTTAATTTTAAAATCCAGTATTTTTCTTTCTGTGTGAGTATGTAGAACTAAAATCCGAATCTATTAGTAAACATTTGCAGTTTTCTAACACACACACACAGAGGATGCCTAATAAAAAAAAAAGTGTGAATTTATTAATACTGTTTTATCCTTTAGCAATAACTGACCTTTAAAACCTTGAATAAATTTTTGGAATATTCATAATCTTCAATCTGTACATATTAGAAAATGAGAAATCAAATGACCTCCTCTGTTTTGGAAATATGGTGTTGATAGAGGAATTCATGTAATTCAAAATTGTGAAGCTGATATACAAAGTTATGTGACTTAAAACATGAGGGACCCTATTTTTATCCTCTTTTGTACCAAATACAAGTGCTGTCTGGAAGATTCACGCCAGTGAGAATTTTTTTCTGGAACAAAATAATTGTACCATGAAGATAAATATTTGAAAAATAATGGGCACACTGTACAAAGGGTGAGGAATTAAAGAAAAAAAATAAGTGTACCAGTATTTGATACACAAAATTACAGGATATTGTTCCACTGGGCTTAAGGTGGAAAGATAAAGTATATCACCACAAAAACAATAGCGAACTTCACAATTTCATCCTAAGTCTTGCCGGATATGTTTTGCTCCTAGAATTCCCTAGTGAGACCGGAAGTGCTTACAATCATCATCATAACATTACTGAAGTTGTTATAAACAGAAATTTATCTTTGTGTTGTGTCCCTTCAAGATGGCGGTAATCATGGCCTTTCACATCTCCTTATCCTTTGTAGCTCTTAACACCCTTTCTCGTTATTCAACACAAAATCTGCTCTGCCATCCTTTGCTCAAGCCCATCAAGTATGTCATGCATTGATTTCCCCAGTCTCTCTTTCCCTCTGTCCTGTGAGTATCAGATTCACAAACCCCTCTTTCTTTATTACGTGTCCTAGAAACTTCAGCTGTCTTTACATGATCTTAATTTTAAGTTACATTTTCATTTCCATCTTCTCCAAAGTCTCATCGTTGCTAACAGTCTATGGTATCCTCAGCATCCTTCTGTAGAACCACATTTCAGCTGCTTCAAGTCTTTCCTTCATCTTTGATGAGATTGTTCAGCATTTGCTGCTATATTGAAGAACAGACATCACATAACAATCCAGTAATCTTTGTTTCCAACAAAATTTGCTTATCTCTCAATACTCTACTAAGCTTTTAGAAAGCACCCTTGTCCATGCCAATACACCTTCAGATCTCAGTATTGCACTTTCTGTCCTCTGTTAGAACACTTCCCAGGTATTTAAATTTCTGTACTGGCTTCGTTTTAGTATGCCCAACTTGTAGTTGGCATTTTAGCCTTCTCATTTTACTGATGACCATGCATTTAGTTTTCTTGTAGTTTATGTTTAGCTTTTTCTTCTCATTTTTTTTCGTTTTAGCTGCCAACAGCTTTCCCCCTTCAAATTTATCCAAAATAGCATTATCTCTTTGTAAATGTATATGCTGAACTCAAATCAACAATTGGTTATTGAAGAAACTTACCTTTTTTATCTAAATGTCCATAAAAAAACGAACTACATCTCGCACTTTTTCTCTCTCATAGTCATGTAATTAACTGCAGAATGACGTTCTACATAGGCAACAAATTTCGGTGGATTTTTGGTCGATTTTCTTCCTTTACTGAAGCATCCGGCGATGTACTTCCTGTTATGAAAGTAATGCATGATTATATTTCTATGCTTATTGCTTTCATAACAGGAAGTACATCACTGGAAGTTTCAGTAAAGGAGGAAAATCGATCAAAAATCCACTGAAATTTGTTGCCTACATAGAACGTCATTCTGCAGTTAATTACATGACTTTGTGAGAGTTACGGGAGAGAAAAAGTGCGAGATATAGTTCATTTTTTTATGGACTTTCAAAGCAAAAAAGGTAGGTTTTCTTCTAAAACTAATTTGATTTGAGTTCAGCATATACGTCTGCACAGAGATAATGCTGTTTTGGATAAAAATTTGAAGAGGGAAAGCCGTCGGGAACTAAAATGAACATTTACCTTTTAAGCTACCTTACCACTTGTAAAATAATTTTTATATTACAGTTTGGAAGAAATATTTTCTTTTGGTTTCTTTTTTACTATTTTAATTTTAAAAAATATACTAAAAACCAGATCTCTACTGTTTGATTATCAAAACACTGATTTTGATAAGTGGCCGGACTTTGAGTTTTTTAGCATACTAGAAATATATAACAAATAACAAGGAGAAAATTTTTCAGTTATAGTTTTAGCCATTATCAAGGATGAATTTTATTTCACTTTTAACTGAAATCAGTTAAAATAAAATGGCTAAAAAAAGTATAGCCGAAAGCTCTTGGAAAAATAAAACACTCAGACAATTTTTCTATAATTTATGTTCTGAAAATAAAAAAAAATTAAGATCACACGAAAAAGAAAAATTATGTAACAAATTTAACCATAACACCCTGTCTCATTTTTCAAATTTTTAATGAAACTTGCATAAACGAGGGAGTGCTGCCTAAAATTCATACAAACTTTGCCAATGCTGGAAAACAAAATTTGTTTACTTTATTTAATTTTTTTCTTAACTTAAATTCGTTGAGAAAATACTTCTGATCTGACAAATGAAAAGAGACTGACCAGATCGAGTAAAAATACTCATAGCAATAGCTGAGCATTTACCTTAAGTTGCGAAATGAATTGCCACGGTGTATAATAATTTGATAACGTTTTCTATTTGTTTATTTTTTAAAATCCTCTACTTTTATATGTCAGGGATCAGGTGGTAACCCTGTCACGTGACCAATGTAACTATAAAACGTTAGTAAAGATAAAAACAACCTTTTTATTTTTAATAAGAATTTTGACAACACAAGGTAAGTACAGTACATTGCTCCTTTCCTGTTCAACAGTCAATTTCTTTGCAAGCTTTTCAGTTAACCCCAATATTTTATATTAAAAACTAAAAATTAATATCATTATTAAAACCACTTTTTTTGTGTTCAGGCCCCACAAGAAAATATTCCATACCTTTTTCAAATAATTTCCAATTTCAATTTTCTTAATAAAAACCATATGGCATAAGATTTTTAAAAAAAAGGAAAATTTGCAAATCATTAATCAGATAGAACAGACTCACAAAGTTTAAAAACAAAAGGTGAAAAAGAAAGACTGAATGACAATATTTTGAGATCTAATGATGGAATCAGAAAGGAGACAAGCATTTCGAAACAATTGCCACATTACGTGCATTTACAAATGACATCGATAAACAAGAAACAAACAATCATGTTAAGATTTCACAAAATCTGTGCTCCCGGCTCAATGACTCATTCAAAACTGATTATAATTATTCACCAATCTTATTCATTTTTCTTCTATTTTCAAGAAAAGACAATGAAAATGAAACTAACCCAAAATACGCATTATCGAAAGTTATTGCGACACCCATGTTATCGTTTGAACAAAAGGCAGCCATTAAAATTATTGGGGTCGACTTGAAAAGACTTCATTTGAAGAAATATGTGTTGAAATGAATCTACAATCCATAATTTAATTTGATATTATATTATTTTTGTCTCTTTCCTTCATTTCTTCCATAATATAAAGCGGAAATAATGAAGGTTACCTTACATCGAAAGATATTCTAATAAGATCTTTGACATGGAGACGGTTTGGGTTCATTCAAGGAAAACTAAAAAGTACATTACGAAAAGAATGAAAAGATAAACACATAACGATAAAACTAGACAAT